>JALIZH010025578.1:0-36175 GCA_030522465.1 Rhipicephalus appendiculatus
GTGGCCATCTTCTGCAAATGAAAGGTGTGAGAAAAACAGCATTTCCTCAGTGGATCTATCTATCTATCTATCTATCTATCTATCTATCTATCTATCTATCTATCTATCTATCTATCTATCTATCTATCTATCTATCTATCTATGGGACAACGTTGCTGAGTGTGACGAAGGCTGGCCCCCTCAGGCCGAAACGTTTGAACTTTGAGAATATATTAATGCTGTTTATGCGTGCCTCGTGCTTTCTCGCATTCGATATATATATATATATATATATATATATATATATATATATATATATATATATATATATATATATATATATATATATATATATATATATATATATGCAAATGAACATACCTAGAGAGAGAGAAAATCGTGTGCGTGTGAAATGAGGAATTATTCTCAAGCGCGCAACAGCTTTTCATTTGCCGTTCGTGCTCGCGGGGCATTATGCGTACCCCATAATGCCCTGCGAGAATCCGAAATTGAGGTCGAGTTTTGAGGTCCGCTCGAATAGTTTTCCGCATAACAACGAATGCGCTTGAAAAAGAATAATGATCGGGAGCCCGCACTTAGTATTCCGTGGACGTCCGAATATTAAGCTCGGAAACTCGGCGAACCGTGTTACCGAATTTTATTTTTTTCATATCGTACCGAGGTGTTTTCCTCGTCCGTGCAGGTAATGGCAGAATGGGAAAAATGGTATAAAAGAAAAAGCTTTAGCTTGTGAAACTGACGATTTCGAAGGCAATAACTACGGTTTGTAAAAAGAGCTCGACGAGTTACGTTTGGTTTAGGTAACCTTACACTGGTTAAAATCTTTCGGACGCATCGTGTTCGGACCTTTTACGAGAAATGTTTCTTTTTCTTATCCGTTTGTTTTGCGGCTTTACGCCACCCCCTTCGCTTTATGGTCACACGCGGTTAGATTTTAAGAAATCGTGTTTCGCAACGTGTGTTCCGTTCTTGAACGAACCGTTGTCTGCCGCTGTCAATATTGCCACGCGCCCTTATTTGTTTAGTTTGATGTGATCGAGTTTGATCCATGAAATCTGTTACCACCAGCCACGCTGTAATGTTCGGGAAGCTTCGCGTATGTTTGAGATTGTTCTGTTAAGATTTCGCGCGGAACGCGGATAGTTATGTTTATTCGGAGCTCACTTGAGCACCAGCGATAGCGCTGGAAGGTTTGATGACTGATGTACACAAGAGGACGTGTTCCGCCGACGATCGGATTACCGACGACCGACATCTGTATTCGCTTATCGTTGTGAAAGAATGTTCCTTGTACATCGAGCCATTTTTTCCCCCCTGGGCGCCAGTTCACCTAATAAAAAAACTTCCCCATCTCCCGCTAAAGGGAACCATGTGTGGATGCGAAGCAGCGGGGAGATGGTTAGCTTGAGCGGGAGAAACGTCGCCGCTCTCGTTTCGCGGCAGCGGCCCGGGCGCTCATCGCGGCGCTGCACAGGACAGAGAACGAGGCGCGCGCGCTCCTCAAACCGCGGAACTATACCATGGCGCACCCAGCGGAGTATGCAGCTGTCGCACCACCTGTCGTGCGCGCCGCTCCGTAGAGGATTCCTAGAGGAGAGAAATGGGGTGAGCGTAGGAGAGGGAGGGGACGCGCATGCGCTGTGGGGGGTGTAGGACGCGGGACGCGGGCGCCGCTCTGTAGAGTAGAGGATTCCTAGAGGAGAGAGGGGGGGTTAGCGTAGGAGAGGAGAGAGAGAGAGGGGGGGGGGGATGGGACGCGCATGCGCTGTGGTGGCGTGGGACGCGGGACGCGGGAAGGAGGGACAGACAAAGCCCCCCCCCCCCCCCCCCAAGTGTCGCCAAATTTGCGACGTCATAATGACTTCACATTCTGACTTCATCGCATGGCACGATTACTTAGTCAAAGATGTGCCGAACGAGGAGGAAGTATAACGCTAGGTTGAGTGCAGAAAGGGTTCAACACAATCGATTCAGAAAAAAAAGAAGCTTGTTTGTCGATTTGTGCAGTTCTAAATCCTACGCTAAATGCAGCTGCACTGTTGTGAAGCTTGAAGAAGTGCGTAGCACGGGATCCCAGCGATTCCCGTTCGTAGAGTTCCTAATGTTCCGTTTAGCGAACCGTCGATAGCGTCAATGTTGAGGTAAGCATGTAGGTTTTCCCCAGCACGAGTAGAATCTTCTAAGCGAGATTCGCAAACTCGGTGTGCGACATGCGCGCTGCTCTTTGCTGCGCTTTATCGACTTCCTGCTTGTTGCGACAACTGAGACAGATGTCGTCTGCAGCGAGTTCCATCAGGTTGTTTCGCCCTTGTGAACTTGTGACGAAGCGCCGGTGGGAGGAGCAATCGCTCACTCAGCGAGACGGTGGCGCCCTCTTTCGCGATTTTCGGGGGTCAGCCGCATGTTTCCGAAGCGTTTTTAGCAGTTTTAACTGAACTATCGCAATTACTTTTTGATTATTTCTGTTGATTATATTACTTTAGACCTTGTTCATTCATTTTAACCCCGTTTTGAGGATTGCTAGCCTTGTTTTTAGCCTGTATTGATAACATGATTGTGAGCGTGATCGCGTCACATATCTTTGGAAGGACGAGAAGACGGGCCCCTAAAGTGATACGCACTTAAGAGAGGATGACTTTCGCCTTCACGTCGTCTTCGGCAAATGCACAAGGCACCGCGTGAGTTTTTGCCGTCTGACCTACTTTCACCTCTCTGCTAAAGCCCTGCAAATGTTGCATCGTCCCCAAACTTCTAAGTCTTCCGAAACTTTGTGTTTCCCATTCGGGAAGAAAAAAGTGGCCCATGAAATACGTAACAGAGGCGTCACGTTGGCGCTATCGCCGAAGCGTCGGTGTTTCGCAATAGACCTTATGCGAAATCTGCTGCCATCTAGCGGCCGCCGTACGCGTTTCCGCCATGTTGAAGTCTAGGCGCTCTCCGCATGTGCACGCTAGAGACGTGTAGCGGCTCTTAGGAACGGCAATTTCGAGATATTTTCGTGTGCCGTGTTTCTCAGACTAAGGAAATTGAGACGCTGAAAAAAGGTTTGCAGGAAACTAACCTCCATGTTATGGGGAACGGGGCACGGGCTTGGTCTGCCACCCCTGGCTACGCCATTGGCTGGAGCGTGTTTGTAGTTTGTTTTCGATTGAGGAGTTTAAAAGGTAGCCCTTGGTGGGATGCTTTGTGCGCGTATTGTCTTACTATGCGTATTTTTCAAGCATTTCATGTGCCATCAGTGCCAATAAATACTGACGAGCGGCCCGGATTACCTGACCGTACCCCCCTTGCTTTTTGTGTTTTTTTTTTTTAATTTATACGCAAGAACAGCAAATATCGGGTTCTCACAGAAGCTGATCCTCCCTCGGAAAAATCGCGCATCCACCCCTGTGAGTTATGAAATGTTAACAGACGCTTGTGTGTGGCACTTTTCGTATGAAACTTTTAAGAAAGGCTGTTCCGGCAGATGCGCGTTACATTCGACAGTGGGTGCGCTACCACTGGTTACGCGCTGAGGTTTTCGCAAGCGTTCAGTCAGCGTCGCAAAACTGTCTTGCTAGAACGGGTTGAAATGGTAAGGTATCAGTAGTCCCCAAAAGCGGCGATGGGAACGCGAATATTCTTGGCGTATCGTGTTATTTATGAGCACATGTCGGAATGATATTTAATAAAATACCAACTAATGAGCGCCTACTTCTTGAAGCAACTAACACTTTTCATTGACTTTTCACGTGCGAGGTGGCGAAAAGTTTTTACATTTTAATCGTGCGATAGCTATATCCATAACATACTGACTACAGCAGTGAAATATTTTTTGTTTGAAAAATATAAAAAGAGGACAAAGTCACTTAATATTAGATGCCCTGTACATCAGGTCAACGTAGACTGTCCCTTACGAAATACGCTTTGAAATGGATGAGCAGCACTTGTTTACCGTGATCGATGTGTCTCGCCGTGTCGCGCGCTAGAGCCTCCTACTAACCATCCTACACTACACTCATGATAATCAAATAGCTACCAACTCTTTATTCGCTACACTTAAAGCAGATAGACAAATATTATAACCTAGCGCATGGCTTCATTCTCAACGACGACGGGCTTACATGTGACTCGGTGACAAGCTTGTACTTCTCATTGTGACGCATTTCTTGACACGTAATCATTGTCAACGTATAACTAGGAAATGACGGTCACATGTACAGGCCCTTACACACTAATCTGACGTTTTTGTGCCCCGATTGCACACTATCAAAGCAGATACAAGCAAGAAGCTGTAGCAGCGACAGCAATACGATTCGGACACAAGCCACCAACATGGAGCCGGACGGGTAGCTTCGTGAAACCTCCGATAGATGGCAGCAATTTTGCATAAGGTCTATAGCGGCGAAGTGAAATGATAGTGAAAAAAAAAAGAAAACAGAACAATGGGAGCATGCATTTCTGCACAGTTGTAATTTTTATCGTTGTTGGACCAAAAATTTTCGCTCGAGATGCGAAGAACTTTGTCGAAAACGGCATAGAGAAGGTGCTTCGTAAAAAGGTGTACGTAGGGCGTTTACTTTAATGGGGAATTCTCGGAGCCGTTGTCACCATTGCCGGAATATCGGTATTGAGGAGAGAAGGTCTGGGTGAGAAAGAGGAGAGGTTCAAAGGAGTTTAAGCAAACAAAATTCGGAGACAAAGCCGGTTGCTCGTATTATTGCGCAGTCGTTCTCTTCGCTCGTGTCGAGTAATAACATAACCAAACGAAGGAATAACCAAATGAGGAGTATGACTCCCACGACAACGCTATATCTATTTTCTTTCTCTTTTCTTAGCTGTCAAGAGCGCCCTCCACAACGCATACGGGCGAACATCGGTACTCTCTTACAACATCTGCACCTTGCCTACAATTACAAAGTTTTGCCGAACATTTCGAAGCCCTAATACAAAGGACACGTATTTCTCCTTTCTTTCTTTACCAGAAAGAAAAAAGTCACACTTTCGCCGCAAGGGTGAAGCAATGAATGCGATAGCGAGAAATTGGAATGTCACACGAAGATCGACGAGCAGCTCGATAGTTGCAGCTTCCCGCGGACGCACAAAGAAGGACGCTGGAAAGGGACGCGCAGGTATACACAGGACAAGCGTGAACTAACAACTATGACAGTCGTTACGCCTTTGTGTCTGAGCAACGCGCTGCAAGTGTCGACAACGCAGAACCCGGCGCTCTTAGATATTTCTTCTTTTAAAGTGCGGCGCTCGGAATGACCCCTCTGCGTTTTCTGCCACGCGGTGGCGTCTGACGCAAGGTGTGCGCGGTGTCCATTTTTTTTTCGTTACACATTAAGCCTGGGTACGGAAAGGGTCCCTTTTTCGTGCGTGCCTCAAGGGCAGTTTTCAAATTGAAGGAAAATGCAGGATCGTTGCGTGATAGAAAACACGCTCAAGCTCCTCAGAGATCTGCATACCGCCACCGGTAAATGGTTTCTATAAATACGCCGGCGAATGCACGGTCTAAGAACAGGCAATAAAGCAAAAAAAAAAACGACAAAAAAAAAAAAACGGTGCGTCGCTGAGTGGTTTAGTGCAGCGAACTGCGGAGCGAGGGGTGGCTGGTTTGAATCTTCGGTCGCGTGCCTTGGAACTTTTTTCTTCTGATTAATTTTTATTTGTGTCTTTTTATATACATACATACATATACCTAACCGGGGCATGACGGCGACGGCAAAAATCAGCCGAGAGTGTCGTTATAATTCCTATCGCAATAAAAATTGAAGGACACTTCGTAAATTCCAAAGTGTGTTCGGAGAAAGCCTGCGGCCATTTGACTAACTATACCATGCGATTTTTTGTTGTTTTTTTTTGTTTGTTCTTGCTTTCCTTCTTGTTCTTTTTTTCTTTTTTTTACACTTTCTCAGCAATCATGTGATTGATTAGAGAGTGTAAGAGGGAGAGGCCACAGCTGTGGTGGCGTAACTGTCGCTATGCACCGCTGCGCCACCACATGATTGCTGAGAGAATGTGACGGGGAGAGATCACAGCTGGCACCGTTTCAGGGCACGGACGTACGGACGCGAGCATGATACATTAAATGTTCTCGCCTTAGTAGGACTCACGGAGCGAATTGGTGAACGCGGTCATACTTTGAAAAAGCAAAGCTTTTTTCCAAAACGTGGTGGTATTAGTTGACGCAAGAAAGGGGGGCCCAGCTGCAGTTTCAATTTGCGAATTGCAGGCTCGTGGGATACATAGTTGAACCTATTTTACACAGAAGTAGTTTTCCTTCCGTTTGAGAAAGTGCCAACAGAGGTTATGTATACCAAGAAGACACCATTACGAACCCTGTCAAGAGAAAAAAGATAAGATATTAGGCTTTTCCCAGTTAGCCTGGTGCCACATGCAGGGGTAGCCAGCGGGTGGTACAAAAAGCCCGTGCCCCCCCCCCCCCCCCCCGCCCCCCAATTTTTTTCCCATGGCTACAGAGCCCAAAATGACACTCGACCGCATCTGCCTACCCAGCGCCCACTTCAGATGAAGGGGGGTGTGTGAACACTAACGCAATGAAGTGTGTGTGAGTCGGCGTGAGTATGGAAGAGGGCTGTCATAAGAGTGATAGTAATGCTGTAGTTGGGTAAATAGAACCATAGATCGGCAAAAAGAGGGAAAGCTCCCTCAGACTCACTCTAGAAATATATTTTGCGCTTGGGGCTCACTCAGACTCAGGTGATGATGAACATAACTATATTTAAAATCCGGCGAACGGAAGGCCCGGGCCTGGGGCCACCTAGATGGCCGCTTGGAGCTGTTGCTCCCGCGCTGCCTCCTCGGCTCGCTGGACAGCCCAAAGTTGCTTCGTAAGTTCTGAGCTGTGCAGCGCGGCCGACCACCGCGCCCGCAGATCTTCCGGGGAGACTGCCATATGATCTAGATATATTGGACGTCCCCACAACATGTGTTGAAGGGTGGCTCTAGCAGACTTGCGTAGCTTGCAAGTATCACTCGCGTGTATCTCGGGGTAGAAAGTCGTTAATCAGACTCACCAAAATTTTCCTCAACCGGACTCACTCAGACTGAGACTCACCAATTTTTTTTTTAAACGGACTCACTCGGACTCAGACTCGCCAAAATATTACTCACCCTAACTCACTCAGACTCAGACTCACGGCTCGATCTGAGTCAGAGTGAGCATGAGTGAATCGGCTCATGAGTGAGTTTGCCGACCTATGCCTGGTACTAATTAGGAAGAACGTTCGAAGCCGTTGTAGCGTCACGGCTACTTCCCGCACTGAAAGTTCGGGAAGTATCCGCATTGTTTAGTAAAAGTGCGTCCATTTTCGACGAGGTAGGCACTGGTTTCGATTACCAGTGCCACAACATACGAGTGTTGCCGTTGGTGGCTACATTGCGCCAAAATGGCTACAATACGACCCCGTCTGGCGGCGAAAATTTCAGGTTGTCTCCAGGCTACTTTCTGGCTACATTGAACTACTTTTTCGGTGCATTTAGTAGCCGTTTTTCTTGTTATTCGCGTATGAAATACATTGTTTTCAAGATTTTAAACTGAAGCCCATGCATTGAATCGCGCGGCCTGCCTCAAAGACGGAGGGACGAAGTTGTGCGCGTGTTGGGAAACGTGTGTATAGCTCACTATACTCAAGCTGCCAGCTTTCTGTGCTGTAGCTGAGCTCCAGTTTGGAATGCTCATGCACAACTCGTGTTCTCGTGTAAACTTGACAAAAACAGGCATCTGCAACAAGCTGAAGCTGGACTGTTCGTTGTCGACCAGATTGCACTACTTGAAGCTGTACTGGCATACTTTTAACACTCCTAATCAATTTCAGTCTGCGGCCTCAAGGAAAAACTGCGTCAACGTTTAATGTTTCTGATGACTTCAGGGGCGTAGCAAGAAATTTTTTTTCGGGGAGTGGGGGGTGTTCAACCATACTTTATGTATGTTCGTGCGTGCGTTTGTATGTGTGTGTATATATACGCAAGCAAAATTGAAAACTTTGGGGGGGGGGGGGGGGGGGGTTAAACCCCCCTACCCCCTCCTTGCCTACGCCACTGGATGATTTGTACGTTCGAATGTTCCAAAATTTCGCTGTCTCTGGCAAGAACTCTACTATTCTACATGAACTATATGCAGACGCACTGAACTTGTATTTGATTCATTTATTTGAAACTTCCCTGTGGCTTCACGACCAAGTTACAGGGAAACAAATGGTGTTCCTATTTCTGTCCCTCTGCTTATTCAAAATTATCGTTTACTATCGTTCTCAATGAAAACTCTATTCATAATACCACTCCTATTCTGCTTGGCTAAAATCTTAGCTATATATAATTTAAGTGGCTTGGTTACTTTTGGCTACTTCTAGCTTGAGTTCTGGCTACTTTTCAAATCTACCCAACGGCAACCCTGCCCCATACCCACCTGTTTCTCTAATGAGCATATAGAGGTAAAGTCGGTGTCACAAGCTCAGAGATCACTACATCTGTAAAGCTTTGAATTTTACAGAAATTTGTGGACGCATTCAGTCGATCTACACAGTACATGTCAGTGCGTTTTAGAACAGGCCCGAAATCTAAATTCAAGGCGGCTGCCTGTCGAAACAGCGGGAATATTCAACTTTTTCTTGTATCTCGTGGTCCCTAAACTTTTGACGCTGGCTCTACTCCGACCTGACGTTCATTGGTGTGAGCATCCATCAAGAGATGGTGGCCTTTGCTACATCTTCTCTATTTTCCATTTGCCCCTCCACCCAGACCACTTCGCCATGTTCCCGTGTGCGTTGCGCAAATATTGGTAGGAGAAATGTGGGTTAAAGAAATAAACAGAATCCTTTAGCGCGTCGGAATCGAACCGCACACTTTAGAAACGGACCCGTGTGCCCTTTTATTCCGTCTGAATAGATTTTCAGCACCACCTTCTTGTCCAACACAGACTTGTGGATTTAGCAAGGTTTGGGTTTGGGCTAGTTGGTGATCCATTAATAATTCACAGCGCAAGACGAACAAAGGACGAGAAAAGGAACCACAAAGACAAGCGCTGGAACCATACTTAGAAGTCTTAGTGGATTTAGGAACCATACTTAGAAGTCATACCGTTTCTTGGGATTCACCGAGCATAACAATAGGATTACGACGGCAATCCGATATTTATACCTCAACATGTTTACGCTAGAATTTCCGGCCACAGTAAATCATCTCGCGGAGCATTTTATTTAACAAGATCCACTATGGCGAGTTTTTCAATGACAGCGTAAGCTTTCACCGCAACGCTCACAAGCTCTCCTATTTTTGACTGACCATAAATGGATCGAAAGATTCCACACCAGCGCGTTGTCTTCTCCGGGACAAAACGTCCCCATCTCCCGCTAAAGAGAACCATGTGTTGATGCGAAGCAGCGGGGATGGTTAGCTTGAGCGGCAGAAACGTCGCCGCTCCCGTTTCGCGGTAGCGGTCCGGGCGCTCATCGCGGCGCTGCACAGGAGAGAATGAGGCGCATGCGCTCCGTCATTTTCATACCGCGGAACTACCGTGGCGCCCCCCAGCGGAGTATGCAACTGTCGCATCACCTGTCGTGCGCGCTGCTCCATAGAGGATTCCTAGAGGAGAGAACGGAGGGAACCGTAAGAGAGGAGAGAAAGGGGGAGGGGACGCGCATGCGCTATGGGCGCCGCTCCGTAGAGTAGAGGATTCCTAGAGTAGAGAAAGGGGGTGAGCGTAGGAGGAGAGAGAGGGGGGAGGGGACGCGCATGCGCTGTGGAGGTGTAGGACGCCGGACGCGGGGGGCCGCTCCGTAGAGTAGAGGATTCCTAGAGGAGAGAAAGGTGGTGAGCGTAGGAGAGGAGGAGGGGACGCGCATGTGCTGTGGGGGGTGTAGGACGCGGGCGCCGCTCCGTAGAGTTGAGGGCTCCTAAAGGAGAGAAAGGGGGGTGAGCGTAGTAGAGGAGAGAGAGGGGGGAAAGGACGCGCATGCGCTGTGGTGGCGAGGGACGGACTAAGCTCCCTCCAAACACATTCAAGCAAGATCAAGGAATGGGGTCAACCTGGGCGACAGACACCACCTGCCTAGCCATTGCTAAGCAGCCACTCTGTGCTCGCGGCCGTGACTCTGATGACTGTTATAGTGCTTGACGGCCTTCATATTACTACAGTGTTCTGGTTCGCATAATGGGTGCTTCCCTACTTCATGAAAGTGGCCGGACGCGGGACGCGGGACAGACGCGGGACGGACATAGCCCCGAGCATAAGATGCTTCGCATCTAAAAGGCTCACTACGGGCACACGATCATTAGGTCGATTAACGGCAACTTGCGCTTAGATGCCGCGATATATGAACCGAATAAGAATACCACGCCATGATCACCTTTACGAAATCCCACATATCCAACTCTTGTTACTGTCTTCGAACATGTATGCGGGTGTACCTTTGGAATAAGATCTATTTAATTTAATGTTGCTTTTAAAACGGCCGATTTCCTACGTTATAACCAACATTTCCCACTCATTATAAACAATTACACGGCAACAGTTTCCAACAATTACCATTGTCTATCCAACAGATGGCTACATTGGTCAATACGAGCCATAGTACAGCCAGAATTAGCCAGTAATAACCAAACGAATACTAATAATATCTGAGGTTTTACGTGCCTAAACCGCGACATGATTATGAGGCACGCCGTAGTGGAAGGTGGCGGAAATTTTGATCCTGTGGTGTTCTTTAACGTGCACTGACATCGCAGAGTACGCGGACCTCTAGCATTTCGCCTCCATCAAAATTCGACCGCCGCAGCTGGGATCGAACCCGCGACCTTAGAGTCAGCAATCGAGCACCGTACCCGCTACACTACCGCGGTGGACAACAATGACCATCCTCACCAACCATTTGTTTCAACAGATGAACAGATGAGAAGTAAATATTGATACGGCATGTTCTGGCATATGAAATATGGCGACCTTTGCGAGGAATTCTCAGACAGAACTACACGAAACCGAAGGGATAGCGAATAACGAGGAGACGTAAACCGCGAGTTGTCACTCAGCAATGATTAGTCAGTACTAGCTAAGAATTGCCAATATTTAACCAGCCTTTGCCATATTTACCAATCCTTCAGCCAATAGTGATAGCCAGTTACAAACTGTTCAGGTGATATTAGCCATCTCTCGATAGAGAGAAGCACTGCTGGAACTACACGAGTATATACGGTATTTTACTCCTAGTGTGCGCGTGAACACGGTAGAACTGGACAGATCACAAATCGTCCGAAGAAGCGTGAGAGGGATAAAGAAAGTCGGCACGCTGTCCTCTGGCATATAAAGTATGGCAACCTTTCGGATGAATTCTCAGGCAGATTAACTGTATGAAACCGAAAGACACTAAGCAAAGATTAGCCAGTACTAGTTAAGAATTGCCGATATTTAACCAGCCTTTGCTGTATTTACAAATCCTTCAGCCAATAGTGATGGCCAGTCACAAATTGTTCATGTGATATTAGCCATCTCTCGACAGAGAGAAGCACTGCTGGAACTACGCGAGTAGATACGGTATTTTACTCCTAGTGCGCGTGTGAACACGGTAGAACTGGATAGATCACAAATCGTCCGGAGACGCTTGAGAAGGAAAAAAGAAAGTCGGCACGCTATCTTCTGGCATATAAAATATGGCGACCTTTCGGAGAAATTTTCAGACAGATTAACTGTATGAAACCGAAAGACACCCAGCAAAGATTAGCCAGTACTAGTTAAGAATCGCCAATATTTAACCAGCCTTTGCTATATTTACCACTCATTCAGCCAATAGCGATAGCCAGTCACAAATCGTTAAGGTGATATTTCCCACCTCTCGACATAGCTAAGCACTGCTGGAACTACACGAGTAGATACGGTAATTTACTCCTAGTGTGCGTGTGAACACGGTAGAAGTGGATAGATCACAAATCGTCCGGGGGAAAAAGAAAGTCTGCACGCAATCTTCTGGCATATAAAATATGGCGACCTTTCGGAGAAATTCTCAGACAGATTAACTGTATGAAACCGAAAGACACTCAGCAAAGATTAGCCAGTACTAGTTAAGAATTGCCGATATTTAACCAGCCTTTGCCGTATTTACAAATCCTTCAGCCAATAGTGATGGCCAGTCAAATTGTTCAGGTGATATTACCCATCTCTCGACAGAGAGAAGCACTGCTGGAACTACACGAGTAGATGCGGTATTTTACTCTTGGTGTGCGCGTGAACACGGTAGAACTGGATAGATCACAAATCGCCCGGAGAAGCGTGAGAGGGATAAAGAAAGTCGGCACGCTATCCTCTGGCATATAAAATATGGCCACCTTTCGGAGGAATTCTCAGACAGATTAACTGTATGAAACCGAAAGACACTCAGCAAAGATTCGCCAGTACTAGTTAAGAATTGCCAATATTTAACCAGCATTTGCCATATTTACCAATTTTTCAGCCAATAGCGATAGCCAGTCACAAATTGTTAAGGTGATATTTCCCACCTCTCGACAGAGCTAAGCACTGCTGGAACTACACGAGTAGATACGGTATTCTACTCATAGTGTGCGCGGGAACACGGTAGAACTGGATAGATCACAAATCGTCCGGAGACGCTTGAGAGGGAAAAAGAAAGTCGGCACGCTATCTTCTGGCATATAAAAGATGGCGACCTTTAGGAGGAATTCTCAGACAGATTAACATAAGAAACCGAAAGAGATCGGGAATAAGGACAGGCGTAAACCGCGAATCGTTCGCGCGTTAGCTGAAATGGCTGGAACATTTATTTTCTCGGAATGCTTACGTGGGGGGTGCCCGCCGAAACGAAAGGCATCTCCGCATCGATTTTTTGCTGCGCTGTAGAACGTCGCTGGTGGGAATCGCGTAGTTGGTAAGTTTCCTTGCAAGTCAGATCGAAACGACCGCCGCGGATCGTTACGGTTTTATTCGGCTCCCCCTTTTTCTCGCCTGATTAGCCGCACGGTTCCGTGGCCTTCTCCCGGTTCATGTCAAACGAGGTACAGTATACGGGAAGGCGGTCCCGCTTCAAATGCACATCTCCGATCTTGCATGACTTAACTACGAGACCGGGAAGGAAGGAAGGAAGGAAGGAAGGAAGGAAGGAAGGAAGGAAGGAAGGAAGGAAGGAAGGAAGGAAGGAAGGAAGGAGGTAAGGAGGGGAGGGAAGGAAGGAAGGAAGGAAGGAAGGAAGGAAGGAAGGAAGGAAGGAAGGAAGGAAGGAAGGAAGGAATGGGACGGTAGCTATAGAGACGGTGATGACATCTCTTATATTTCTGTTTTACGGTCCATTGACGCGAGCGATTGCTTTCAATTTAGAGGCAAAGACGATGGCCGTCGCTGTGTAGGGAGATCGTAAACGAGCAAAGGTCAGTGAAGAAGTTCCTGGTGTCGTAAAAAGAGGTCATTCGAAAGTGCGCGTGCGCAGTGTGAGAAGGGCAGAGAAGTATCCCAGTAACTGCGTATCTGCAGTTTTGTAGCATGCTCCTGGACGGCTTATCTAGTAGCTGGGTCTTTAGAACAAGGCTTGCAATTCTTGCCTCCTCTACGTGGGAACATTTGTGCATAGGATGGAATTCACTATTTGCAAAAAAAGAGAACGAAAGAACGCCAGGCCTGCAGTGGAAAGCGCAGCACAGTAACAGCGAAAGCTGGACTGCACTGCCACTAGAACCCGTTGTAAACTCTCTGGCGGCCTTTCTAGAGCCCATTGTAAACTCTCTTGGGGCAACTAATACAAGTACGCTTGCAAGGTACCCACTACGCCATAAATCATAATTTGTCAAGTTGGCAAGCACCCACTACGCCATTATTCGTCATTCTGTGGAGAAGCGAGGTACCCACTACGCATTTGCAAGGCATTATGTACGCTTCGTTGATGCGGTGGCTGAAGACGATGCAGAATTATGGCTGAGCCCCTTTAAATGGGTTGAAAGCATTCAACAACCAACTCGTTATGCTATTCGTAGTGTGTGACGCCTGGTTATCATTTTAATCTTCTACCACATTATATTAGGTAAGTTAACGTCGTTCCCGCCCGACATGAAGGCTGTACAGGGTCTTCTTGCGAAGGAGTTTCGAGCACCGTCATAGCTCTGCTGTAATATACTGGGCTGTCACGGAAAGGGCCCAGGGTCGAACCCCGTTCAATCCTTCATATAGTTCGTTTTTAGGGGCGAAGCTCCTAAGGGTGTGCGTCTGTCCCTCCACTGAAGTAGTAGTAGTAGTAGGTAGGTTTGATAGCCACGTATAGTGGAATGTACCCATTCCACGTGATAAAGATGACGATGACGCAGTATAGTGGAATGTACCCACTACACGTGATAACGATGACGATGACGCTGATGACCATGAAGTATAAGCGCGTTCCAGACCACACATTCTCTTTCTGCCATAGATGAAAACGATTGAGCTTTGCCCACTCATCATCATTCACTTCGTGGATATGGCGTGATTTTTTTAGATGCGAAGTATCTTATGCTCGAAGCTCTGTCCGTCCCTCCCCCCGTCCCCCGTCCCGCGTCCGGCCACTTTCATGAAGTAGGGAAGCACCCATTAGGTGAACCAGAACGCTGTAGTAATATGAAGGCCGTCAACCCTATCACAGTCATGAGAGTCATGGCCGAGAGCACAGAGAGGCTGCTTAGCAATGGCTAGGCAGGTGGATCTGTCGCCCAGGTTGACCCCATTCCTTGATCTTGCTTGCATGTGTTTGGAGGGGGGGCTTAGTCCGTCCCACACCACCACAGCGCATGCACGTCCCCCTCCCCCCTCTCGCTCCTACGCTCACCCCCCTTTCTCTCCTCTAGGAATCCTTTACTCTACGGAACGGCCCCTGCGTCCCACAGGGCATGCGCGTCCCCTCCCCTATCCTCTTCTACGCTCACCCCCCTTTCTCTACTCTAGGAATCATCCACTCAAAGGAGCGGCTCCGGCGTCCCACAGCGCATGCGCGTCCTCTCTCTTCTCTAAGTATCCTCTACTCTACGGAGCGGCTTCGGCGTCCCACAGCGCATGCGCCTCCTCTCTCATCTAGGAATCCTCTACTCTACGGAGCGGCTCCCGCGTCCCACACCCCCACAGTGCATGCACGTCTCCTCTCCTACGGTCCCCCCCGTTCTCTCCTCTGGGAATCCTCTACGGAGCGGCGCGCACGACAGGTGGTGTGACAGCTGCATACTGCGCTGGGGGGTGCCACGGTATACGTCGGTATAAAAATGACGGAGCGCGCGCGCCTCATTCTCTCTCCTGTGCAATGCCGCGATGAGCGCCCGGACGGCTGCCGTGAAATGAGAGCGGCGACGTTCCTCCCGCTCAAGCTAATTATCTCCCCGCTGCTTCGCATCCACACATGGTTCCCTTTAGCGGGAGATGGGGAGTTTTTTTTCTTATTTCGCGCGATAGTGGTTACGGGCCCCGGCGGCGGCGGACACATATATGGCGCCAAAAACAGCCCTTGTTTTGATGTCATAACAGCTTTCACTGTAAAACAGCACTACTTAACGCATGGATGAGAGAACAACACACGAAGACGGGCGCCGTCACCGATGGATAGGAGATTTGGGGGCCGCACGCATCGGCTACGCCGGTGCTGCAGAGAGCAAAACTCCTTTAATGTATCTCGGTACTTTCACAAATTACCACAAGCTACCAAGCAAGGACCTTGCTCCCAAAATTGGAAGCACTGAAAGACATCCGCGAAGAGATGCTACCCCATGAACGAGAAGACCTACCTATACTCCAAGACATAGGTCATATCCCGAAACGTTAAGTGAAAAAAAAAAAATTACACCATCTCCCGCTAAAGGGAACCATGTGTAGATGTGAAGCAGCGGGCGCTAACGCTTACACTGGCGGCGGCGTTGACGCTGGCGCTCATCGCAGCGTTGCGCAGGAGAGAAAACTGGGGAGGCGCAAAGCAGGCAGTGATGGAGCAGTTTTTCCTACTAGAACATGCCAATCGCTGCTAATGGGCAATGAGAGACAGAAGACTCCGACTGGACACAGAGACCCGCACTCCGCTTTTAGTTAACGCGCACGCTGCGAATTTTTATTGTTCAACAACGCACAGGAGAAATCTCCCACCGGCACCACCTTGGAGGTCAAGATCCATTGCTATATATACGGGATGGCCAGTGAACGGTTGTGCAGCGCGAGCAGTCGGTTTTTTCAACCAAGAAACTCGCTAGCAGACGCTGCCTGCGTCGGCGTCGCGAGGCGAGAGAGGGAGGAGCGTAGGAGAGGAGAGAGAGGGGGGTGACACGCATGCGCAGTGGGAGTGTGAACGCCGTGGGCAGGGATGCGTAGAGGAGAGAGGGGGGAGCGTAGGAGAGGAGAGAGAGGGGGGGACGCGCATGCGCAGGGGGGAGTTAGACGCCGCGGGCAGGGATGGAGAGAGGGGGGAGTGTAAGAGGGGGAGAGAGGAAGGGAGGCGCATGCGCAGTGTGAGTGTGGTTGCCGCGGGGAGGGATGCCTAGAGGAGAGAGAGGGGGGAGAGGAGGTTTTTTATTTTTATTTTTTTTACTGTTTGCGCATGCGCAGTAAGGGTGGGCACGCGGCACACCACCACCACCACCGGATTAAGCTTCGCCATAAGATGCTTCACATCTAATATATATATATATATATATATATATATATATATATATATATATATATATATATATATATATATATATATATATATATATATATATTATGGCAGCATTGCAATAGTGGTGCCAAGCCTGAAGGAAGGGCACAGCTGGGTGGCCTTCCTTGCTTCCCACTCTGTTTCCTTCTCTCTCTTTATCTTTGTTTTGTTTTCTGTCTTTTCTATCTCTTTTCCGTGTGTGTTTGTATTTCACTCTATTTTTATGTCTTTCCCTATATTTCTATCTTTCTATATTTTTATGTCTTTATGTCTTTATCCCTTTGTATCTGTTTTCCTTCCTCTTTCTCTCAATCGTTTTTCTCTGTCTCTCTCTCACTTTCTCTCTCTCTCCATGTTTTCTCTTTTTTTTTGTATCACTTTATCTTTCTCTTTCACGCGTTTCACGAGCTCTACATCGCCGAGCAGAGTTCTCGTTTAACACTCGCGCCTGCTGTACCCAGTAGTGGGGCTCGTGCAAGTCCTGTGGCGCATACCCACATGTGGAGTTTTTGCAACACCACACAAACTACGGCGAGGGTCAATAACATTGCCGTTAAAAACGGTAGGCAAAGAACCATTGAACTAGCCCAGTAGTAATATGCGAATAAGATAGAAAAGTGGCTCGTTCCTGTCTTCTTCCCCATTTCCTACGTTCATCCGTGTTTGGCTGGATATACATTTTTTGAATGCCATGCGTCAATTAACTCAACAACGTGTTATACGGCGAGATATACGAGATCCAAAAAAAAATTGGTCCCAGCAAGAACACCGGCAAGAAATCGAGACAAAAGTTTCTGCGAAGGGAAACTTCAGGCAAATCTGGCCCGTCTCTCCTCCTTTCACGCCGAATCAAAGCCAGTCGCACCGCTGTCCCAGCAAACGAGGGCGCATTTACGCAACCGCCTTTTTCTGAACCGCGCCAGTTCCGCGGAATCGGCCATAATCTATCGCGCGGCTTACGAAGCCAGCAGCAGCTGCTCCCAGAGTCACTCCCTGGAGGAATAGCTTTCCTGCACGCTCTGAAAGCTCGCTTCAAGCACCCGTACGGGTGTGCGGCAACAGTGTCGTTAAAAAAAAATGGTGGCCAGAGTGGGAGGGCGAAGAAACGCTCATCTCAAACCGACCACCCACCAATAGGAGCGCGACTGGGTGGGTTAGTTTGTAGGGCGGCGTATCATCGACTTGGCAAGAAGGAAAAATAAAAATACGCCACGGACTCTCTGCTCAGTCACTTGACCGCTTCGAGCGGGTATTGATCGTCACGTGCCCTGCCGAGGTTGCAGAGGCAAAACAGATCGTTCTCCTCGCCAGTGCGCGAAAACCGCGGCGGCTAACGGTCTTAAGGGAATGCCCCGTCCGCTCGGGCGCTTAAAACGGAACAGCCGAGAGTACACACAGCTGTTAAGAGCGAAGTGGCGTTGCGATATTCGCGAGTAAGGGTCAGACCCCCCATGGGAGAGCGCTCGAGGGCAGAGCCAGATGAACGTCGCAAGACTTTGAGAAGTCGGTCGCTTCGAAAGAAGCAACAAAGAAACAGTGAAATGATCGCCGGATGTCGGCGTCTTTTCTTGGCAGCGTTGCGGTGTCAGGAGCGTAAAAAGGAACTTCCATGGGCGTTAAAGGACAAGGTGGCAAGAGTGTCGAACGTCGCGATAGTCGGTCTTGGTCAAGTGGCCCTTCGCCCTCTCTGCCCACGCAAGATGCGTGCCCTTCAAGTCTTAAGACGAAAGTCTTAGATGATTCATCGAAGGCGAAAAGTGGGCTTCGTCGGCTTCACCACAAAGTGATGAAAAAAAATCATTAGCATTTTATGACGTCATCATTACTTCTGATGACGACGCCACATGATGCGCGAGTTCATCTGAATATGACATCCTTACGGCGTCACAGATCACCAAAATCAGTGACGCCATTCGTGGCGTCACACGATTACGTACTCGCATGATTCGTCACTTGGTCACAGGCAGGACGATACTGGAGGCTAGGGTAAAACCTCGTTATTTCAGAAAGCTTTCCTTTGGAAGGGGGGGGGGGGGGGTTAACATTACAATTAACTCAGAAGAGAAAAATAGAATAAAGATGTCCTTCACTCTCGAGTCGTCTTAGGCGAATGCATAAAGGACTGAGTGCGAATGCATAAAGAACCGCAGAGTTTAGGCATGAAGAAAGAAAATCGTTGGAGCTTATCTGAAGAGAGAACGGCGGGTTATGATGGTACATGGTGTGAAGTCCTTGCACGCTTATGTTGATTAAGGTAACCGCTACTGAGTAAGCGAGACTAGCCCGCATGTTCCGAGCTGAGATTTATCAGTCTGTGACGGTGCCTCCACTTGGAGCGCGATGTGTGCCTCCCATTGCTATGTAGTATTGACGCTCACACTGCTTGCACTGTACCCACTTCTGCGATAGCCCTCAAAACCGGGCTTCATTATCTGAAAAGAAATAGATAATCAGCTGGTAATTTCTTACCGTCTCATGTGAGTGCTGAAATTATACGCAGTAAAATACACCGAATGAACCCCTCTTTCAGTTGCTTAGTACAGTGCAGTTGAACAACAGCAAAATAAAAGAACAGCATTAATTGCAACTCTGCACAAGAAAGTTTCTACACAAGAATGACCATCACCATAGTGAAAAAAAAAGCATGTTGAGAGCACTATTATTCACCGGTGCACTGTGTCAGTGACGCTGCAAATATTGTCCCTGCCACAGGAATACAACGATCATTTCATTTCCATAAACACCCCTCTAGATGGTGTTACATAATGGGCGGATAAACGAATTAGACAAACGACAACCACATCTGTCCATAGCGCGACAGGTTGTCATCATCACACATCCCGCACATGCGCACAAGCGCGCGCGCACACACACACACACACACAATCACAAACACAATCACACACACACACACACACACACACACACACACACAAACACAAACACAAACACACACACACACACACACACACACACACACACACACCAGGAGTTCTGAAACTTAATGAATGAAGGCTATCCCATACAACCACTGCAGGTGGCTGGAGACGCTTAGTTCACTCTATTGACCTGCGATTTGAGAATCACGAAAACTTCGCTGCAATTCAAGAATCATGAAAGAAGGCGTCTCCACAAACTTCGGGTAAAAAGAACTCCGAGGCCCAACGGATCGCATCTGAAGAAAAGATGATTCGGCATTTTAGAGAATACGCAACGAACAAAAACGCGAGTTATATCGCGAAACCTCTTCAGTCGGAGCGGGCTTTCACAGCGCCGGCGAGTAATCTCAAGATGGTCACGTTATCGGTATACCGAAAGCAGTCGAGGGTACATAACTAGTGATGCGTGCTCTACAAGGTGGTACTTGAGCACGTTCAGATGCTTCACTATAATGATTACGCTACCTTATGAAGCATGCAAGCGTAATATGATGCTTAGCGAAGTTGGCAAACTCGACGACGGCGTACTTCTTTAAAGACCGAAACATGCAACGGAGCTATAGGTTCGAGTGGCTCGTTATAGAGCCCGGCGCGCGTCCGGCATACGCTTCACTAAACAAGCACAGCACCGTTTTCTAGGCACATTTAGTGCGCTTAAGTCTTGGAAGAACCGAGAGCTGAGTTAGTTGGTAGGCATCGGTGTTAAATAAACTGGGCGTGCAAACACGGACACAAGAGAATAATATGTGGGGTTTTACGTCCTAAAACCACGATATGATTATGAGAGACGCCGTAGTGTAGGGCTCCGGAAACTTCGACCATCTGGTGTTCTTTAACGCGCACTGACATCGCACAGTACACGGGCCTCAACCATTTCGCCTCCATCGAAATGCAGCCGCCACGGCCGGGATCGAACCGGCGACCTTCCGGTCAGCAGCCGAGCACCGCAGCCAGTTCTGTTGGTGAATATGTTCCCTGGGCAACAAAAGTAAGAATATACAAGCGCAGCAACTACATGAAGATTCTGATTATAGTACTGATTCCGAAGAAGGCACAAACGCCAGCAGAAAAGCCTGAGGCAATTCTGCTGCTCACCACGAAGGCAGACAAGCCTGCCCTCGCGCACGCATACTTTCTGTACCTCGTTCCGGGCCAGCACTTTGTTGGGGAAGCGGGAAATAAATAACTCGAGCGAACAAGGAAACCATAACGTCCCAAACACACAATCGACTAGGTCGAACATGGCCAATGAGAGGAACAGCGTAATACCGACGACGGGGAATGATGGGGAAAAAAAGAGGGAGAGGAGTATGATGGGAAGGCATGCATTTGTCTGAAGACCACCCAATTTGGGTATGAAAGAATGGCGATGCAACAAGAGAAAGATAAATAGCTACTGATTGAGACCCGACCTTGGTGACCCCCCTCCAAGAAGGGGCATGGCAGATAAGCTCTGTTCCAGGAAATAAGGTATGCAAAAGCGCCTAAAGAATAATAGAGATAGATGGACGAAGGGCACGAAAACTCAGAATGTCCCTTACTCATTCTGCTGAAACGACTTGAAGGCAAAGGCAATCTTTATCTGCTTCTTCTTAGTATGTCTTATTGATCCCCTTGTCCCTCTCCCTAGGAAAGCTTTCTGCGCCTAACGTAATAATGCAGCACTGTCTGCTGGATCAGCCCCCTGTTTGAACCAGCGACAAGGTCGTGTGAGTTCTTCATTGTGGCACGTCATGGTGACCCCATGATGATGTCGTACAGTTGTAACCACCGATCACATGACTTTTTTCATTGTTCGTGACGGCGACGGCGGTCACTTCTCGAATTTGATTAGACATCCAAGGCTTTCCCGTCAATAATCAGCTGGTAGTTGGGCACGCTAACGGCAGACCTAGGGATCATAAAGACTGCGATAAAGCAAGAACAGATAAGCGAGATAGGAAATGCTTGGAGGTTGCAGTGCACATTAATATCCGGTTTATTACTCTGCGTTAGAGTTGATGTGCAAAGACAGGCACAAATTTAAAAAGGCTTATAAAAGGCCATCTGTACTCGTGCATGAAAATACGTGTTCATTGACATTGTAGAAATAAAAATGCGCTCAGGCAACTCATCTTTAAAGGTGCGCTAAGTAAACAGACACACGAAAAAATTAAGGCAGCTTCGGACTATTGGTGCCATGCTTGAAAGTAGTGCGGAGCTGGGTGGCCTTCTTGGTTTCGCTTTATTTTTCTCTCTCTTTCTTCATATTTCTGTCCGCCTCGGTGGAACAGTGGCTAGGGTGCTCGGCTGCTAACCCGAAGGTCGCGGGTTCGATCCCGGCCGTGGCGGTCGCATTTCGATGGAGGCGAAATGGTAGAGGCCCGTGTACTGTGCGATGTCAGTGCACGTTAAAGAACACCAGATGGTCAAAATTTCCAGAGCCCTCCACTACGGCGTCTCTCATAATCATATGGTGGTTTTGGGACGTTAAACCCCAGATATTATTATTCTTCATATTTCTCTTGTTCCTCTCTCATCTGTTTGTGATGTCTGTTTGTCTTCGTTTATTTTTATTTATTTATTTCGCTTTATATACATTGTGACGTAGCAGTTGACACGCATTTAATGTTTCCCCTGTGTTTCCCCAGTGTTTATCTGCTCTTTACTTTTGTGTTATTTTCTTGTGTTCATTTGCTCTTTTTTGCTCTTTTCGTGTAATTGTGATATTTCGTATCTTTTTCTGTTTATTTTTTGTTATCTGGTTTGTTTCGCAATTATATATTTTCTGCTCTGTAGTCTCGTTTTCTACTGTTATAACGCGAAAGCCTTTATGGCTCATACTCGTGACGTCCCTCTGTCCGTCCGTGCCCTGGAACGGTGCCAGCTGCGGCCTCTCCCCCCCCCTCACACTCTCTCAGCAATCACGAGATGGCACAGCGGCGCATAGCAGCAGGCAACAGTTGCGCCGCCACACGGTAAAAAAAAAAAGACATGGCATAGTCAGTGGCATGGCCACAGGCCTTCGCCGAACACACTTTGGAATTTGCAAAGTGTCTTAATTTTTTCCTAACGCTGGCTGCTTCGATGGTGCGTCCAACTCCTGGCGTTCGCGTTTCGCCTCCGCTTTTCTCTTCCGTAGATCTTCGTCTAACTATCAGCGCTGGAGTTTCTCTGACGCTTCGCTAGCTAGGACAAAAAAAAAAATTAAACCCTCAGCGACGCTGGAGTTCGTGGGCAAACGTGTGCTGGCGTTCGAAACGTGCAGGCTGCTCAGTTTTATGTGTATCACACGTAAGACCTACGTGAGGTTACGGGTTGGGTTACGGGTAGGATTACGGACAGCCGGTTACTCATGCACGGTCGTTGGTGCGGTCTCCCAAAACATTTTGAAGAAGATGAGAGGCATGAATCTGCAAAGCGCCAGCGACACGCAAGTGAGGCGTGGACCTGAAGTGGCACCATACATTCACAGGTTGTCCCGCAACCTTAAGAAGGTTTCCACCAAATACGGCGTGCCTGCCCGTCTTGCTCTCCGCCCATCGAAAGCTGGGTGGCCTGTGCGCATGCGTGTGCAAAAAAAAAAAAAAAGCATGGATGCCGAAAGAAACGTGCCAGGCCATACGAAAAGTGCGCATGATCCATCATTATCGTGTGGAAAGACCTTCATAGGTCAAACTGGGAGATGTGTTCGCGGGAGCATGAGTTGTCCTTGAAAAATAAAAGTAATGCGCATTTACCAGTAATTTGCGCGGCCTGCATGTGTGCACCGCGGCGACACGAGATTCAAGATCCTGGGTAGTAGCGCTTATACCTTTGAGAATGTTGCTGGAAGCCTATCATATTAAGAACAAAGGCACGGACTGTATTAGCGACACCTCGGTATATTTGTTCAATAGCGAGTATAGCCTGTTTGATTTTGATGTTTGATTAGCGACGCAGCGGCGGCACGCATGCGCTTAGGGGTGTCTACATCCCGCAGTTTTTTTTTCCGAAATGAAGTCAGTTGATGTTTAGCGCTCGCCTTGTGCACTGTGTTGTTCTGTTTTCTTCACAGTATTTCTCTCATTTCCCCTTTTGCGCTAAAAAAATGCCGTCTGTGACATGAGACAACGAGATGGCGGTCCCCTAAACTGCACCGCAGTTAAAACAGACGCCTGTATGGAAAAAATGAGTTATCGAGTGCGCTGGGCTGTGGATGGAGTAACACATGGTAGTCGCGCGTCACGCATTACGTGACGCGCAGGTTTTCATTCCTTCCTGCAAGCAGGCGCGCAGCCGCAGCATTAGCAGCACATGCGCAACCATACACGGCGCAAAAATGTTGACGTGCAAGCAGCACAGCGGCGGCGCCAGGATTTTTTTACCGGGGTGGCAACCACGACAAGTGAGTTCCTTCAGGGTGGCAGGGAGGATAGGAAAATGTGCGTTGTGTTTTGACTACACTTGCTCTTGGGGGGGGGAGGGGGGGGCAAAGGGGGGGCCAAGCGGAAATTTCGGGGGGGCTCTAGCCCCCCCCCCCCCCCCATACCCCCCCGCTGGCGCCGCCCCTGAAGCAGCATCGGAAGACGTACGGCTACGCCTCACACAAAAAAAAGAACAAATAATATCAATGTAGACGTACAGAATCGTGCAGACCGCACCGGTCGCTGCCGTAGGACTCGCGGTGCGGGCTTTCCTGCGCTGGCTACGTTCGCTATATCCCCAAAGGAGCTGACGCCAGGGCGGCACGTAAGCACCGGTCCGTCGGTCGTGCAAGCTAAGGCATTCCCACTGCTTCGCGGCCAGAAATAGAGGCCCTCCGACTAAGGCACGTGCGAACACCTACCGGTACATTCACTGCGAGCATCTCCACCTGATTAGGGTCTTCTTCGAGTCCCGTAGAGTACACATGGTTCGTGCATACGCTTTATTAGATTAATTCCTGCATATTTTGCTGAATAAACTGCAGGCGTAACTTGCCCAAGCAGGAGTAATATTAATATTCGAGGTTTTACGTCCCAGTATGGTTATGAGGCTCGCCGTTTTTTTTGTTTTATTTTTAAATTTTTTTGATGCGAAGCCCAGAAGATATTGATGCCCAAATAAGGCAACGGCTACTCGTTGCCTCTTGAACGGATCCAGCGTATGAGGAACATGTACCGTAATTTATCCTATATAACCCGAATAAAAAAACGCGAATATATACTTAAAAAGTGGGGTGTGGCTTATATGCAGGGGTTATATGCATGTTTTTATTTCTTTTTGTACAGGTAAAGTTAGAGGTGCGGGTTAGAGGCAGGGGCAGGTTATATGCCAAAAATACGGTAAATAGACGAACAGCATTGATATGAGAAAAGATTCGGCAGATCCCACGTACCATGGGAATCGATGTTATGCGAAGCATGCGGAGGCACGCAGTGATGTTCCGTGCAGGGAATTTTCCCTTTTTCAGGGAATTTTCGACAGTCATTTTGGACGAAAGGGAAAAAGGGAATCTTCGCGATATTGCAGGGAATTTTGAGGGGTGGCGATATTTTATTTTTTTTTATAACGATCAAAAGACTGTGGACATGAGGCTTTAGCATGTCGCAATCGTTTCTTGCGCATGTAGCGCGCCAAACCACAGCCTCTAAGGTTCGTTTTTAAAGACCATAGTCTTTCTTGGGATAATTCAACGCAGAAACATTGATCACATTGATTTGACTGACTGCTGGTTTGTGTGGCCAGTGATTCAGCTGCCCGGCGAAAGTTTAAGCCCGTGCTCAAAGCTCGCCCATCTTGATCTGGTGAATCTGTTCATACATAGATTGAACAAACATGATGTTCAGGCTGAATGGAGGCAGCTCCCAGCCTCTCTTTCAGATGCACAAAAAGCGTCTCTTCGCGCAATGAGTATTGATGCCATGTGGAAGGAGATCGGGGAAATTAAAGATTTCCAAGGCGAGCCACAATTCAGCGGTGTGGCGAAGCTAGCTAAACTTTGTCTATCTATCCCACATGCAAACGCAGACGCAGAGCGCATTTTCTCGTGGGTGAGCGACGTCAAAACACGGAAGCGCAATAGGTTAGGCAGTGACACACTGAACGCCACGATGGTGACGCGTTCAAGATTCCACTCAAAAGGGATCTGCTGTAACAGCTTCAAGGTGACGCCCAAACACATCAATCTTCACACGCAGCAGAACACTCGAGTGAACTAAAGCAGAAGATGAACAAGCCGCCGAAGATGTCGGTTTTTCGGTTTGCCCAAGAGGGCTGACATGTTCTAGTCATTGTGCTGTGATCCTAGCTTTATATATTTTAAGTACCTTGCTTTTTTTTCAGTTCGAGGCACACAAAACTTCTGCGGTCAATTGAAAGGTTTCCCAATCAATATATATTCTAGTCACTTCACATTTATTTATTTTTTTCTTTACGGTAGCTTGCAGAACCGTTCCTAATCACGTCAATAAAATGTTAAATACCACCACAAAACCTTGTTTTATATCACAATATTTAGTCACCATTATTGAAAAGTTGACGTGCTTTTTGTACAAAATGTGGTTCATATAGATACAGAGCGTCTGCTAGGCACATTAATGTACGCCACGTCACTCAGTAACAAAAACAAAAACAACAATAATAAACTTTTCTTCTTATGCAGTGGCCGTGTGCATGAACATGTTACAGCATTCCTTTCCCATCGCATACCGCTTTAAGCGAGCTCCAAGGTAGCTCCTTCGTAGTATTAAAAGCCCATCTCAGAGGCGATGCTTTGAGTTGGGCAGGACAGAAGAGAAAGCGATGGGAAGAGCGTGAAACACGTCGAACACTATATATATATATATATATATATATATATATATATATATATATATATATATATATATATATATATATATATATATATATATATATATATATACTTTTTTGTGCAGGGAAATATGCGGGGATTTTTGGCGATTTATGCGGGGAAAAATGCCGGAAATCGGGAATTTTCGGGCTTCGGAAAGGGGAATTCTTCTGTCCAGGACGGAACATCACTGGAGGCACGGTGTCTGTGGTGCGCTTATTTGTTCAGCGAAACGTTACGAAATGACGCTAAACATATGTACAAATGTTGTACGCACAGACATATGTTGAACAGTCGCATATGCTTTATATAACCAGTTGTTTATAGTGACGTAACGATGCCAACAGCAACATGGCTACTACCAACACGAGAAGCAGTAAGATGTTATGTAGCGCTTGCGCTTGCGAGGATGGTAGCCCTGGCTAGTGCTACGTATGCCAACTACAGTGGATGGCACTTAAGTATACAATGGACGTCAACCCGACGTGACGCCTTTATCATAGGAGTACATATGTAATGTTTATAAAGTTAGATAGCCAGCACTGTAAGCGCAATCGCCATTTCACGAACATTACAGCTGCATATATAGGTTCTTTTTCTAAAGCAGTTTCGAGGTCCCCCTCGGTGTATCAGTGGCTAAGGTGCTCGGCTGCTGACCTGAAGGTCGCGGGTTTTATCCCGGCCTTGGCTGTCACATTTCGATGGAGGCGAAATGGTAGAGGCCCGTGTACTGTACCATGTCAGTGAACGTTAAAGAACACCAGATGGTCGAAATTTCCGGAGCCCTCCACGACGGCGTCCCTCATAATCATATCGAGGTTTTCGGACCTAAAACCCCACATATTAAAGAGCAGTTTCGAGACCGGAGATGGCTCTGGTAGAATACTTGATTGCCAGGCAGAATGCTTAGGTTCGACTCCTGCTGGGACTCTGATATTTATTCTTCGCATTCGTCGGGTCAACGCTGCCAATGTCAGTTTTTCTTAACGCTCTAGCATTTAAATTACCAATGCCTGTACTGCCATTCCTGGGTAGATATAACTGCCAATCACCTGTGGCGCATACCCGCATGCCGCGGCCCATGGTATACGGGCATGTGCCACACGTATCTGGAGGAAAGTGTTTGACCACGTACGCGACGGGATTTCGATGATATTCGCGTCACGACCAGACAGTCGTATTCGTCAAACCCTTTACCCTCCCATTCTAATTTTGGTCTACTCCAAGTTATGGGGGAGGTGAACACGAGAGCCCTCAGACGTAGGCGGCAAGATAGATAGATAGATTAGATAGATAGATAGATAGATAGATAGATAGATAGATAGATAGATAGATAGATAGATAGATAGATAGATAGATAGATAGATAGATAGATAGATAGATAGATAGATAGATAGATAGATAGATAGATATCAGCAAACATATACGCGAGCGCGAAAGCAGCAAGACTAAAAATCTATATGAAAATGATTGCAATAGGCTCTCCAAGCTTATGGATTGCTATGACACAATCCCGGAGATTAACTTATCTCCGTCTTGTCAAGCTGACACTTTCAGGAAAGCGCATTAAAAATATACCGCTTTCGTTTCCGAACTGATCGATATCATTGGAGAGCAAGGTACGTCTCTAACTGCTTTTCTTTTACCTTGATGGTGAAGAAGGTAGCGAGGGGACAAAGAAAACGAAGTTGATTGTGCTATCTCGCATTTCCAGACGTTGGTGGGCTCCGGTTTCTTTAATTTCCATACACAAGGAACTCGGAACTTAACTTTGACTAGTATTCTGTTTGCTTCTCTATGTCCTCAATGTTCTTTCTAGAGCACTATAAAGAAAATTAACAAAAAAGAAATAGACGCGGTTCCTTATGCATTTGCCTAAAATGAATCGATGACGAAAGCAGTCTTCGTGTTTTTCTTCTCGGACGGCTGTATTTTTCGATTGACTCTGCGAGACGTTACGGTCTCGCGCAAGCCTTGCGGACGAGAACGTCAACATAACCACTTAAGGCTTTCGTCTTAAGTAGATTGCGATGTGTGGAGAAAAACCGAAAGGCTGATGTCTATGTTGGAAAGGTTTAATCAGAGACTGCGTTGTTTGAAGTGGTGAGTTGGGCTTTAAAGTGGTCGGTAATTCTGGCACACTGCAGCGCAAAACACACGCGCGCGCGTGCACGCACGCACAGACACACACACACACAAACACACACACAAACATGCACACACGCACGCGCGCGCGCACAAACACACACACACACACACACACACACACACACACACACGCACACACACACACACACACACACACACACACAAACACACACACACACACACACACACACACACGCACGCGCGGCCGGACCGACGGACGGACGGACGGACGGAAATTGCATTGCAATTTCAGTTCAAAATCGCACAAAGATCTACGCTGTCCGACACAAACGTCATGAAATACGCATGTGTAGATACGCCATATCTTTATCTGTAAGTTGTATGAATAACACCCTTACGCGCCCTTCGCCCAATTAGCGAATGCGTTCTGCTTGTTTGCCGTTTCTCGAGTGATTCGTGTTTTGCTCTTCTTAATGACAGGCGTGCTGTTTAGCTCGGGTGAGCAGTCCTGACAAGTGATGCAAAGGCTAGCCAGGAAACCTCCAAGATCATTTCCGACGCGCACATGTTTCAATGTTTCGGTGCCCATATATAGCTCACTTTAAAGACACACGTCCGCACCCTTTCGGAGAGTAGCGCGTGCGGTGACTCTCCAAAGAGAGTTAACGAGTATCTCCAAATAGGGTAACATATGGAGCGAGTCAGGCCTTGCCGGAAAGATTACAAGGTACTGTTTCGTTTTTAGGAAAAGCCTCAAGTGATCATGTCGGCGCTCTTGTCCACAAGATTTGCCAGACCTGAAGGTCTCGCAAGGTCCCGTACTGTCTCGAAAAGTCTCGCCAAAAACCGACATTACCTTGTCCGAGTGATCATAGGAGTGCGCATTAGGGGAGGGGGGACAGGGGGGGGGGGGGGGAGGCCGCCCTCCTAGTCCCCTAAGTGAGGAGCGCGAAGTCAGCCCCATACATTAACATAATAGGGAAAAGAGGCGCTGCGACTTGTGGGGGGGGTGTGGGAGGGGGGGGGGGCAAAGTCAACCCCATGGATGGATGGATGAACTTTATTGGGTCCTTCGGAACGCGCTTTTGCTCGTTTGGCATAATAGGGAGGGGGGCGCTGCGACGAACCTTCGCCCTCCCCACCCCCCTGAAGGGGAACCCTGCGCAATCCTATGCGAGTGATGATGTCACATCATAAGGTCAACATGCGAACGTCATCGCACGACATCGACGTGACGTCCGCATGACGTCACACACGTCATCGAAATGTGACGTCACGATTGGTACGTCATCACACGACATCGTTGCTCTGTCAAAGGTGGGCGGCTTGCGGAGACAGTGCGAAGCCACGTGCGGTACATAAAGCTTTAATGAATGCGATCCCTGCGGCAGAGCAAAACCTTTTAGGTGCAGATCGGCTTCGGGAAGGGTGGGGGGGGGGGGGGGAGGATTGACACCATCGAAAAGTAAGACGGCTTTCGCCTTAGAGTCGCCGTAGGCCAGGGGTTTCAAACTCGCGACCCGCCTACCCTCTTCGGTAGCGGCCCGCGGCCCGCACATGACAGTAATCATCCCATATTTCTCATATGACTTGGTGGCTGTTTGTGACACCGCTAAATGCCGCGCGCATTATTTTCTCGCCTATCGTGGTTAATAACGCTTTCTACGGGTATGCTACCTAGACATTACTGCGTCTTAAGCATTTTCTTTCGTGAGGTACCCCCACTTATGTTGAAACATCACCGCGGAGCAAAGAACTCTATACTTCAGTCGAGATTGCAAGCATTGTGAAGATCGGAATCGATATGTTTTTCGAATCCTGACATTAAATTCCCTTCATAAATGACCCATAACTGATACGAGAAAGGCATTTTTTCAGCTCACAACGTTAGCAAACATATTCTTCGCCCCCCCCCCCCCCCCCCCCGCCCCCCCTGCCCCGCTTTATGCTCTCACTTTCCCGGCCCCTTTGCGGAACTAAATTCGTGACTACAGCCCGGTATCTTGAGTTTGAGACCCCTGCCATAGGCGAACGCGTAAGGACCCGTATGACATTTTTTCTTAGAATGTGCGCTCCAAAACTCCAAAGTTATTTTTCTACAACAGATTCACGGGAGTGGAATACGCGTAATGCGTTACAAAGAACGACGACACCATCGAACGCACGCCCACTGCAGATAAGCCATGCCTTCTTCGCAGCCGCTGGCGTACAAGGAAGAAAGAATATGGTTGAATTGGGATCGGGTCGCCTTTTCCCACAAACCATACGCGCAAAAGACGAGCTCGCAAAAAAAAAAAAAAAAAAAAAGAAAGAAAGAAAAACGCGGCAAAGAGCATTGTTGGAGGAGCTACACAGCTTTTGAATGGCGACTAGGCTTGGTCGATACCTGCGCATCGCACGCATGGAAGTGAATACGATAACAAAAAAAAACAAACGAACGTATAAAAGACAGAACTAAGGAGCAACATATGCCAGTGAATACGAAGAACAAATGCGAGAGTATGGAGGAAAGAACGAAAGGAAGGCAAGAACTAGGAGCTGAAGGAAGCAAAGAAAGAAATGGAAGGAAAGAATTGTCCCGCTGGGTACAAATGGAAGTGGAAAGAAAGCGATGACACCGTTGGTCGATTCCGCGAGCGGTCGGCGATACATTTTCATTATTGACCCGGAAGACTAACTGTGTCCGCGGCTAGCGGTCATGCGTCTTCTCGACGTCGGACCTCACTCCGCCCACAAGCGGACAAGGAATCGGCGCAGCGTTTTGTACTTCGCTCCGCTCATCGTCGGGCCGCAGTACATCGTGCCGTCGGAATAAAGCCAGAGCTGAATGAAGAATGAAACGCCATCAGCCATCAAGGAGTGCATTTATCCTTGTCGGGACGCAGGTCCCTTTGTCTCTTTGCCCCTCGCATCAGCATGACCTTTCGTTTTGGAAGGATGCGGTCCTTCCAGGAGGAGTAATTGTTGTGGCCCCGCGCTGACTGGCAGTGAGCGAAAAATAAAGAGCATCGCGGCACCGAACTAAGCTGTGACTGCGTTTTCTGGCCGATACTTATGGCCATTGAGGGGTACGGGACCGAGAGAATGGATCACCAGGACAGCAACAGCCTTTTGCTTGAAAGCAGCGCGAACACGATCGAGCACTTGGGAACAGAAAGAGCACTTTGTTTCAATTTTTCACGTTGTTTAGATCAACCATATACATTTGACGTCTTCTAAATCAGTTTTCTTTTGTTAGCTTTGTGTGTGTGTGTGTTTTTTTTTTGTTTGCATAGCGAAGCGGTCTATGGCTAGGACCTGAGGGAAAAAATTGTGTCCGAGATGTTGACAAAAACCACCATCCGCGCAGCGATGTCATGCCATCTCTCGGACGCGGCGCGAAATACAGATGGATCAAGTAGTACATCTATCTATTCATTGTCAGAATAGAGTCCAGATAGAGTCCGTCTTTTAGAGCTCGCAGCGCGACCTTTCGTCTTGGAAGGATTCAGCCTTGCCAAGAGGAGTAATTGTCGTGGCCCCACTGGCGGACAGTGACGGAAAAAAGAACATCGTAGCACTGAAAAAACTATCAATTAAATCAGATACGGCTGTATTCTGTAAAAATTCTACAAATAATCGTCCATACTTGGATAGTTCATAAAGGATCGATCCAAGAAAACACAACTACAAATGCGGAATAATCAGCTTATGGAACCTAGAAGCGGTCAGTAAAGGATCAAGGGAACCTCTGTCACCACGTGTATTCCACAATCGTTACCTCCCACCAGGGTTGCCGTTGGGTGGACATGAAAAGGCGCCAGAACTTACGCCAAAAGTAGCCAAAGTAGCCATGTCATTTGATATTATCACCAAATTTCTAGCCAAATAGAAGAGAAGTGGTATTATCAAGAGAGTCTTTACTATTGATGAATAAATAAAACCATTTTGAATAAGTAAAATCCACAATTTTAAAAAACAGCCATGGCGCCAACTGGAAATTTTCGTCGCCAACAGGGGTCCAAAAGTAGCCTAATTTGGCGCAAAGTAGCCACCAACGGCAACCCTGCCTCCCACGACTGTTAATTGGTATTTTAGTACATGCCAGGCCCCTTCGAGAATTTCAAATACACATTTAAAGTACGGCTTATTTGCTGCGTTGAGTCATCTTACCAACCAAACCGATTTCGACAAAAACGGTGGCATGCTGAAACTTGAACCGTTTGCTTTCACTGAAACCGGTGATGGGGCCCAATAAATGCAGGAACCATATCAATTCAGACAGCATGTTTCCAAGCAATGCGGCCGGCAGTCATAGCGACCAGCCGTTGGTGATAGCTAATGCGATTTCAGAGCAGCGTTCTTGGAATAAATAAGGTAGCGCTCAACCAACCCTTGATCTATTTTTATAAGTAATCATAATGCAGTGCACTTCGGGCTGAGATGTCCACTTGGTATTCTGAGAAGAACGCAAGCTTTAAGGGCTATACGCTAATAACCGCAATAGCGATTGCTGTTTTAAGCGTGTTTTTTTTTCTTTTTTACTTTTTTTTCTTTCTTTTTTTTTCCCCATTATGATTGCTCACTTTTTTTTATCCATTCTTAACTTCTAGTTTTGCGCGTATTATGACAATATATGTTCTACAGAAACTTTCCACTGTATGTGCTGCAATGTAATAAAATAGAGAGAGAGAGAGAGAGAATAAAAAGAGAGAAAGGCAGGGAGGTTAACCAGAAGTGTAGCATCCGGTTTGCTATCCTGCACTAAGGGGAGGGGGAAAGGGAAAAGAAAGATGGGAAAGGAAAGTGAAGAGGAGAGTAGACGCACGAATAAAAAAGAAATAATAAAAAAAGAGGGCAGGGCGCTATAGCCTATTCAATAGGCCACTGTCATGCAAAAAGTTCAGTAAGGCCTTGACTGACTTTCTCTGTGAAGACAGTTCGCGTCGGCATTCGAGCACTGACTGTTCTGACAAGGGTCTGTGTTACATTTTATGTTAAGGTGCGTTTCACATGTACAATGACATTACGTTATGTGAAAACATGTGTACTTTTTATGTAACATTTGATTCTTTTCTTTTTGTTTGTTTTTGTGTTTTTGGGGGGTAAAAGGAAGATAGTATATTTGTTGCTGCTTCGTGTTCATGTTGCCTTCCGTTGGTGCCAAGTTCAAGGGACCGTGGGCCTCGTCAAGCCGTTTTGTGGCTTTTAGTTCACGGCCCTCAACATCTGTATTTGTCGAAAGCTGATGTTGAAATAACATTATTCTATTATTCTATTATTCTAAGATACAGAGAGTACCAACCAATGAAGGAGGGAATTTTCGAGGGCTGGTTTCTCTGTTTGACAAAATCTGAAAGTACAGTCCCCCCAAATGTTTAACTGCCACGCGCAGCGGCGACTTTTTTGTGTGCCAACGCCTCATGATGAAAAAGTTCCAAAAAGTTGTTTTGTGAGCATGTGGTATGTGGGTAAGCGTTTGCCCTCACCCTTTTTTGGAACTTAAAGGGACATTAAAGTGAAACAATGACTTGGCTTAGATCGATAAACTGTATTCTGAAAACTCTAATGTCACAAGTTTCACTACCATAAGTTCGTTACTAGCGGAGAAAATTAAGGTTGATGTTGCATTTTAAAATTTTGCGCCGAAATCTCCGCGCGGGAGGTTACGAATTTCGAAATGTACTTTTCGTATTTTCGCGACATGGGCTCGATGAAATTTTCTGAAACTTCGTATGTTAGGTCTATGGCACCCAGAGATGACAATGTACTTCATTTTTACCGATTATAAACTACGTGGGACCCAGTAGACACCGTCAAAATCTATGACGTCGCGGTGTTTGGTTCGGAAATCTCAAGGTGGCGTCGCCACCCACATTTTCTCGCTTACCAAGCGTTGTCTTGAGGTAACAGTGGTGTTTCCGGCACTGTGAAATTGCACTTTACTAATATACGAAAAATTGTTTTTTATATTTAGCGTCGCTTTAATTCAGTCATACGGCGAAAGTACAGAGAAAAGATTGCCGCTCGCGAACGAAAGTTCAAGATTTGCGCCACTGTACCAACAAATTATTCGCAGCACATTTGCCAGATGCTGACGAGCTAACAAGGATATGGACGATTTCATGTAATCCATATGGGTGCCACCACCTTGGGCTAATAAGCGAATGTTTTTTTCTTAAACTCGTATCTCGCGACGTGAATTGATAATATCAGGAAACGTCGACTGCACCAACCCAACCGTTATCATGCGTATATGTCCACCATAGCGCTGTTCGTTTAGTTCTTCAAAGTACGAAACGGCAAGATTAACAGCCTAATATGGCAGCACTGAAGCCCACCTGTTAAATGGTATAGAATAACCATCCCACCTCCCCCCTCCCTGCCTCCCCCCCCCCAAAAAAAAAAACAGATTCATCGCGACTTCTGCAAAACCCAAAAGACGTGAACGTTTAATCAATTTCCTCATTTTTTAAAATATATATATAACTTTAATGAAAAAGTCGCTAAACTTTAAAGGAAAGGAACGAAATAACGTCAAAGGTTGTGCAGCTAAATTCCGCGGGAATATGCGAAACTGTTAACGAAAGCAATTTATTTACTTTTTAACATAGTCACCAGGGTAGTGTCCGCTCTTTAAAAATGCACGTTTGCGGGTGCATTAACAATGAAAGTTTCTTGTCTGCTCCCCACACATGTGTTCCATTGCAACGTTCAACTGCATGAAATCATCGAGAAACACTCTCTTGGTGAACGTGGGCAGCACGAAGATAACAAAATTTGGAGTGGAAACCTGAATAAGCCCCAAAAAACGCGACAAGAGACTAGCAAATTTTACAAGCTACTCGGAGGAAAAAAGAAGCCATTATCCCCTTATTATAAGCCGTGCTGGAAACTCTGGTTCGCAGGGACGTACCTGTAGTAGCGGATGCTGACCTGCGGACTGATGTCTCGGTAGCCGGGATTCAGTCCCGGTCGAATCTTGTAGCGCACGGCCGGGCGGTGCCTGTAACATCCGGGTCTTCGAGGTCCGCCCCTGGACCGTCCAGGAAGCCCCCTGATGGGATGGTCCTGCCGTCGAGCTCCCGGGACAAAGCATGTCCTGGCACAGGAAGGTCCGCACCACTTCCGTCACCTTATGATCCACACACTCGGCGGCGTCTACGGCACTCACTCTCGCTGCACAGGAAGTGACGTCACAGGATGGGAACGACCCCTTTCCTTCACACGATTTCAGCGTTCCGGAAGGGCCGTTAGGCTCGAGATGCTTCGAATCCAGATCACGATGACCAAGAGGAAATCGTCGAACAGGAAAGGTCTCCGAGACTGTGAAGGACCACAATAGCTGGCTCTTCAACGCGAAGTTTGACAACGCAGTAGAAATCGAAGACTCTTCGACTTGGGCAATAAATGCACGCTCGTGCGCATGCTTATCAGATTCATGTTCGGGCAGATGGTTCTCGAAAGATCTTTGTCCTTCCGGGCTAAGGTCACCCCGACATTGAATGAAGCTTGCAGTGTCACTGGAGGATTTACCTTGAAGAATTCGCCCCGAATATGCGCTTCGTTTTTAGGGCGTCAACAGGTATAGTCAGCGGCCCGCACTATATGCCTTGTGACAATGCTTTGAAGACGTAAGCAATCGGTTTGCTGTAGTCGGGGATCATCACTGTGAGGAGTAAGGCTGCCCGGTAGATTGTTTTAGAATCACACAGAGA
>JALIZH010025579.1:0-16388 GCA_030522465.1 Rhipicephalus appendiculatus
TGCTCCCCGAACCTTATTCCGTAACACCATGTTACTCATGGCATGTCATGATTTCTGTATTACCACTTGTCATTTATGTTCGTCATACAGTGACGTCGCTCAATACCAAATTTGGTGTATATCAAGCTAGCGAAACAGCCGCGAGCGTCGCATGAGCGTGGCATGGAAGTCATGTCACTCATGACATGTCATGATTTCCATACAGTCACGTCATGCAATACCAAATTTGATGTATACCAAGCTAGCGAAACGGCCGCGAGCGTTCCGTGAGCGTGGATGCAAATCATGTTACTCATGACGTATCATGATTTCTATATTACCACTTGTCATTTATGTTCGTCATACAGTCACGTCATGCCATACCAAATTTTGTTTGTATCAAGCTAGCGAAACGGCCGCGAGAGTGCGATCAGCGCACCATGCAAGTCATGTTGCACATAACATGTCATGATTTCCATGTTACCACTTGTCATTTATGCTCGTCATACAGTCACGTCACTCAATACCAAATTTGGTGTATATCAAGCTAGCGAAACGGCCGCCAGCACGGCATGAGCGTGTCATGCAGTCATGTCACTCATGACATGTCATGATTTTCATATTACCGCTTGTCAATTATGTTCGTCATAGAGTCACGTCATGCAATACCAAATTTGGTGTATATCAAGCTGGCGAAACGGCCGCGAGCGCGCCATGAGCGTGGCATGCAAGTCATGTTGCACATGACATATCATGATTTCCACATTACCACTTGTCATTTATGTTTGGTCATGCAGATATGTCTCAGTGTACCAATTTTTCGATATATCGAGTTAAGAAAACGGCCGTAGGACCACTACGGCCATAGCGTGTCAATCATACTTTTCATGACAAGTTATTCATGATTTTCATGATGTGACGGGTCATTCATGTTCGTCATAGTGTCATGTTATGCCAAGCCAATTTTGGTATAAATCCCATTAACAATACGGCCAGGAGACCACAAAGGCGTAGGCGGTTAAATAGATAGATAGATAGATAGATAGATAGATAGATAGATAGATAGATAGATAGATAGATAGATAGATAGATAGATAGATAGATAGATAGACAGATAGATAGATAGATACGCTCAAAGTCGCCGAAGTTCGCTCACAAATGCTTCGCATTAAAAAAAGTTACACCATCTCCTGCTAAAGGGGACCATGATGCGATGCGAAGCACCGCATGGGTCGACTTAAAGTTCCGTTCGTCACGAGCACCTTGCCTGATGTTAACGCGTCCTTGCAAGTGGAGCACACCATGAATTCACTGTAGTTGCTGTTACTCGTCCCAAACTCTTGTTGGAGCACGCCACGCGTGTTCATCGCCACGCCAAGGGGGGAGCACGTGGGCTCATCGGGCGTCTGCAGAATCCCGTTTCCCGACGCCATGCAACGGAGTGAGCGCGCGCCGCAGTATATACGAGCGCACAGCTGCGCCGGAGAGAGAGAAACGGGAGAGGAGAAACGAATCGGAGGCAGCGCTCACGCCACCCCCTCCACCCCACCTCCTCGCGGGGGCTCACCCGAGGAGAGGGTCCTCTCACCTCCTCGCGCTCACGCGAGAGGGGGGCAGAGTTCGCGCATGCGCAGTAAGGGCGGGGACACCGCACGCACACCGGATTGAGCTCTGCTAAGAAATGCTTCGCATTTAAAAAACAGGATGGTGCAGTTTCGCATCGTTTCGCGATTGTTTTGTGTAGCGCTTGTTACGTTGGCCTGCACTGTACGCAGTCGACGTTGTGGGGCCAATTTATGACTGTGATGAGCTTCTTGTTTTCAACAAATCTTGCGCCACTTAACTGTTGTGCCAGGGTGCGGCGCAGCCTAGTCTAAAGAGCAGCTGGAACCATTCTTTCCTTGAGGGTAAACAGCAGCCGTCACAATCAGGTGCACGCTAAACCACGAAACTAGCGCCGTAAATCCACACGGTGAAGTGTTTTCTAACCATTTTTTGGAGGGTAAAGCAATCTTCATATTTCAGAAAGCAAGAAACGCCAGTCCTGCGCGGAACACGTGGCGTATTCAGTGCTTAAGCTGGCGGAGCGTCCTTAATAGAGCCCGTTATAAACGTTCACAGGCTGCTACTGAAGCATAGTTCATATTGGTGGAGCGCTAGACAGAACGGGGAATTTTGACAAACACGAGATAACGGTGCTACTAGCAACTGAAAGTGAGGCTCAGAGAGCAGGGGCGTAGACAGAAATTGTTTTCGGAGGGGGGGGGGGGGGGCGCCACCTTGATCTGAAGTGGGGACCGGGTAGGCACATGTGGTTGAGTGTCATTTGGTGCCCAATATGCCATTGAAGAAGGATCGAAAGGTGGGCTAGTTGGTAATTCCTATTTGTTCACTGAACCGGGAGCGCGGGAACACACAACGGACGCAGGAAGGATCACAGAGCACGAGCGCTGCGTTGCGTGTCCGCTGCGTGTTCGCGCACTCCCGGTTAAGTGAACCAGTATGCCATGGCGAAAAAAAAATTGAAGGACACTTGGTACATTCCAAAGTGTGTTCGGCGAAAGCTTGTGGCCATTCGAATGACTATGCCATGTCTTTTTGTTTTGTCGGACGGATGGATGGACGGACACGAATGACGGACGGACAGAGGGACACATGGACGGACGGACACGAATGGACGGACGGACGGACGCCGGACGGACACCGGATGGACGTGAGCATGAGACATTAAAGGCTTTCACCTTAAAATGACACCATCTCCCGCTAAAGGGAACCATGTGTAGATGCGAAGCAGTGGGTGCTAACGCTTACACTGGCGGCGGCGTTGGCGCTGGCGCTCATCGCGGCGTTGCGCAGGAGAGAAATCTAGGGAGGCGCAATCACGCAGTGATGGACCGGTGTTTCCTACCGGAACATGCCAATCGCTGCTAATGGCAATGAGAGACAGAAGACTCGGACTGGAGACAGATACCCGCAGTCCGCTTTTAGTTAACGCGCACGCTGCGAATTTTAGATGCGAGGCATCTTATGCTCGGGGCTTTGTCCGTCCCTCCCGCGTCCCCCCGTCCCGCGTCCGGCCACTTTCATGAAGTAGGGAAGCACCCATTTTGCGAACCAGAACACTGTAGTAATATGAAGGCCGTCAACCACTACTACAGTCATCAGAGTCATGGCCGAGAGCACAGAGAGGCTGCTTAGCAATGGCTAGGCAGGTGGTGTCTGTCGCCCAGGTTGACCCCATTCCTTGATCTTGCTTGTATGTGTTTAGAGGGGGGCTTAGTCCGTCCCTCCTTCCCGCGTCCCACACCACCACAGCGCATGCGCGTCCCCTCCCCCTCTCTCTCCTACGCTCACCCACTTTCTCTCCTCTAGCAATCCTCTACTCTACGGAGCGGCCCCCGCGTCCCCCACAGCACATGCGCGTCCTCTCCCCCCTCTCTCCTCTAGGAATCCCCTACTCTACGGATCGGCTCCCGCGTCCCACAGCGCATGCACGTCCCCCCCCGTCCTCTCCTCTAGGAATCCTCTACGGAGCGGCGCGCACGACAGGTGGTGTGACAGCTACATACTCCGCTGGGGGGCGCTACGATAGTTCCGCGGTATGAAAATGACGGAGCGCGCGCGCCTCATTCTCTCTCCTGTGCAGCGCCGCGATGAGCGCCCGGACCGCTGCCGTGAAACGTGGAGCGGCGACGTTCCTCCCGCTCAAGCTAATTATCTCCCCGCTGCTTCGCATCCACACATGGTTCCCTTTAGCGGGAGATGGGGAAGTTTTTTTCAATCAAGAAACTCGCGAGCAGACACTGCCTGCGTCGGCGTTGTGAGGCGAGAGAGGGGAAGCTTTGGAGAGGACAGAGGGGGGAGGGGACGTACATGCGCAGTGGGGGTTGTGGTTGCCGCGGAGAGGGATGCCTAGAGGAGACAGAGGGGGAAGCGTAGGAGAGGAAAGAGAGGGGGGGAGGGGACGCGCATGCGCAATGGGTGTGTAAACGCCGCGGGCGGGAGGGATACCTAGAGGAGAGAGAGGGGGGAGCGTAGGAGAGGAGGTGCATGGGGAGGGTTCGCGCATGCGCATTATGGTGGTCAGGAAGCACACCACCACTACCACCACCGGACGGACGGACGGACACCGGACGGACATGAGCATGAGACATTAAAGGCTTTCGCCTTAAAATATTATGAAGGGGGGGGGGGGTGCACGCCCCTCAATTCTGGCTACGCCACTGTCAGAGAGGGCGGCGGAAGGCGGCCGCGAAAAAGAAGATAGCAGTTGCTCTCTACAGGCACAACGCGTCCCATATATTGAAGAAGCTAGCGTCATGGTATGAGGTGCGTGTACTGTCCTTCGCCAAAAACAAATCGGCCAATATATTCCCTGGGGTGGAAACACTGTAAAACAAATAAAGACCCAAAACAAAATGTCGGTGTGGCATCAGACATGGCAACAAGTTTGCCAATTGCAGAACAGATATCGTATACGACGTTCGTTTTACATGCCGAAAGCATTACATCGGTCAGACGGGCGGATGCCTAATTAATTGTACGCCTTCACGAAGACGAAATCTCATTGAAAGGGCTGCCGCATTCCCATAGTGCCATTCACTGCAAAGAGTGCACGTGCCACGCTCAGTTTGATAAAAGTACTATTGTTCACCAGCACACCGGCCAATCTGTCAGGGAGATCACTGAGGTCTTCCGTTGCATGAAAAGTGCCGGTGGTTGCGTTAGCCAACCGCCCGTTACGCTTCCTGAATTTGAAGTCGCTTTTAAATGCGAAGCATTTCTTAGCGAACCACGGCTACTTTTAGTGTATCTATCTATCTATCTATCTATCTATCTATCTATCTATCTATCTATCTATCTATCTATCTATCTATCTATCTATCTATCTATCTATCTATCTATCTATCTATCTATCTATCTAGCCGCCAACGACTTTGTGCTCTCCAGACCGTATCGTTAATGGTATTAATGCCAAAATTGGTATGGCATAACTTGACTGCATCACGAACATGAATGGCTGGTCATATCATGAAAATCATGAATAATTTGTTGAACACTATGTTTCACACGCCATGGCCGTGGTGCGCCTGCGGCCATTTCCTTAACTTGATCAGGGTTGCCGTTGGGTGGACTTGAAAAGGAGCCAGAACTCAAGCCAAAAGTAGCCAAAGTAGCCATGATATTTAGTATTATCGCCAAATTTGTAGCCAAATGGAACAGAAGTGGTATTATGAGCAGATTCTTTAGTATTGATCAATAAATAATAGCATTTTGAATAAGTAAGACCATAGAAAGCCACCGATAAGTTGGAAATAAATGAACGAATTATGATCAATTCATTACACCTGCATATATTTTATGTAGAATGAGTTCTTGCCAGACACAAAGTTATATTGAATATCCAGCCAGCAAGTCAGTAGGAACATGTAAGTTGAAACAGATTTTCGTTGAAGCTGCAGACGAAATTCTGGTTGTAGATGAACAGGCCAGGTGAATTTTGTTGCAGATGTCTGTTTTCCGAAGTTTACACGAGAACACGCACTGCGCATTAAAATTACTCGTAAAACTTGCGCGTAGCATGACAACAGATGGCGGGAAGCTTGAGCCCCGAGCTGACCACGTGTTCGTCATCACGCACGTAAATTCGCCACTCCATATTTGGGAGACGCGCTAAGCGTCGCGTAAGGATGCCTCGATGCGCACCAGCCTACTGGTGAGTGGAGAACGACCGTACGCATCCGCTGAAGCGAAAGAAAAGCTTAAAAACATTGTATTTCGTCTGAAAAAATAAGAAAAAATGGCCACTTAATGTGCCAAATCAGCAATTTAAAAGTAGCCAGAAAATAGCCATGGCGCCAACTGCAAATTTTTGTCGCCAAACGGGGCCAAAAAGTAGCCAATTTGGCGCAAACTAGCCACCGACGGCAACCCTGAACTTGATATCAAAAATTGGTATGATGAGACATTTCTGCATGACCAACCTAAATGACAGGTGGTAATATGAAAATCATGACGTGTATGTCATGTACAACATGATTCACATGCCACGCTCAAGGTGCGCTAAAGGCCGCTTTCGCTAGCTTGACATACGCAAAATTTGGTATTGCGTGATGTGACTGTATGACGAACCTAAACGACATGTGGTAATATGGAAATCATGACATGTCATGTGCAACATGACTTGCATTCCACGCTCATGGTGCGCTTGCGTCCAGTTCGCTAGCTTGATATACACCGAAATGGCTATTTCGTGATGCGACTGTATCACGAACATAAATGGCAGGTGGTAAAATGAAAATCGAGCTATGCATGTCATGTACAACGGGATTTACGTGCCACGCTCATAGTTAACTTGCGCCGAGTTCGCTAGCTTGATATACACTATTTGGTATTGCGCGACATGACTGTATGACGAACATAAATGGCAGGTCCTAGCATGGAAACCATGATATGCATGTTATGTACAGCATGATTTGCTCTTTCACTGGCTGCTTCGCATTACATCAATTCCTACATAGCGTGGGAGATCTGCTGTTTTTTTTTTTTAGAGAGAATATAAAAATAAGTGTTTTTTGTTCCTTCAGTGTGTCTGCATCGACGGCTTTTTTATATATCTTGTTTGGATGTTTCTTTTGCGATCATATGGTTAATTATACTTTTAACGACCCTGCTTTTAACGGTGGCGTGCATTCATTACATGTGCCTGGTGGTGTTTTTTCTAAATGAGATTTTCAGTTGCTAATAGCGCCTTGTCCTCTGTTTCTCAAAAGCCTCCATTTTTTCCAGCGCTCCGCCATAATGAACTTATACCAAGACGCCCAACAGGCAGTCATTCTGGAAGCATAGTTGCGAGACGACTACTGCAGTGTAAACCATCATCATTCATTATCACACCCACTACGTGTTTGTGAGGCAATGTGTGCACAGTTTGTTGATGCTGTGGCTGGTGATAATCAATTATGGCTGAGATCTTTTTAGTGGGTGCGAATCATTAAACTACACACTCAATACGCAAATCACGTGGTGAGACGTTTGGCGCGATTCCACTCTTCTACAACGCAATATTATTGCACCTGTTAACGTGATTACTCTAGCGACCTTTGGCCTGCATAGTGTGTTTGGCCGATGAAGGTTTAAGCACTGACATTGATCTTTGTTAGGCTCCTTGACTGCCATACAGCATGCCAAGGTTGAATTGCAAATCAAAACCTGATTTCTCTTTTGTAACTCGAAGAATTTGTATGGTAATCCGAAGACTCTTGGCTTGTGTTACCAAGTCATGTCCCTTGGAGGGTATCAGCTTATGAGGAACACGACTCGCAGGTCCTGACATAAAAAAGAGTCACAGTTTCCCCTCAAGGGCGAAGTTATGAATGCGATATCAAGAAATTGGAATGTCACACGAAGAACGACAAGCAGCTCGATACTTGTAGCGAGCCGCAGAAGCCCAAAGGAGGACGCTCGACAAGAACGCGCAGGTATACACAGGACAAGCGTGAACTAACTGAAGCAAGGTATGTGACCGGGCTAGTTGGTATTCCATGACGACGTGAACAGCGCGTGAGACAGACAAGGACAAAGGAAACCGACGAGGACTAGCGCTAGTCCTCGTCGGTTCCTTTGTCCTTGTCTGTCTCACGCGCTGTTCACGTCGTCGTGAACTAACAAATGTCACAGCAGTTACGTCTTTGTGTGTGCGAAGCGCTGAAATTGTCCAGAATACAGAACCCGACGCTCTTAGATATTTGTTTCTTTTAAACTGCAGCCCGTGGAGCGAGCCCTCTGCGTCTCCTGCCACGCGGTGGCGTCGGACGCAGTGTAGCTCGTGTCACCGGTGTTCTTTTTTTCAGTTCTACATCACGAGTGGTTACAGAAAGGGGCCACTTTTTTCGTGCGCGGCTCAAGGACAGTGTTCAACTTTAAAGAAAAATGTAGGAGCGTTACGTTATAGAAAACACGCTCAAGCCCCTCCAAGATCTGCGAACCGCTAGCGGTAAATGGTGCATATAACTAGCTCACCGTTATATAGCCGGCACATCCATGGCGTGTGGCTGAGCTGTCAAACGCTGTGGAGCGAGGGGTCCCTGGTTCAAATTCCCCGGTCAGGAGCTTCGGACTTGTTTTCTACTGATGTACTTTTTCTTTGCGCCTTTTTATATATATACATACATATACATATCTGGGACATGGCGGTAACAGCAACCGCAAAAATTAGCCGAGAGTGTCCATATAATAGGGGATCTTCATAATGCATAGTGCTCTGGCAACGCTGGGCGCGTCCGCCATATTCTATTGGGCATCCGCCGCGGAATCGTCTGCTAGCGTCTCTGTAAGGAGAGGCCACGGAGAGGCAGATACGCTGTAGTTGGCAGAGCTTTGGGACCGAGAAAATACGGCTGTTTTTTTTTTTTTTTCGTAATCCAGCGCCGAACCGTCAGTGAATCTTGCTTTGCTGCCACAAATTGATGAGAACGCAATATCGGAGCTCTGCGCGCTTCAAAACTTATCTGGACGGCAGCTGCACTAGGCGCATCGCTCCTCAAAGCTGAACAGCTGTTCTCTAGTGGCGTGTGCTTCCGATCTGAGGCAGGCGTTCAAGAAAAGTGTTCATTGCAGAGGAGACGCGGCTCTTAAACTTCTCAGATGACCTTGCCAGGCAATACATCTCCATTGTATGTCCCACTTCGATTATAATAAAACACTTCAGATATCTAAACCACGTTCTTTCTGCGCGACTTGTGCAACGCTGTGCTGCATTCCTTGACTCAATTCTTTAGCCACAGGTATCTTCTACACCCTTCGCAATAGCGTATGTCTTAGTTTTTCGAAATAAACAAGGCATGGACATGTGCATGAGCGATGCGCTTCAAACCAAGCAAAAATACTCATCCCGTGTTTTGACTGTATATGGAGAGAGCGTCCGGACTAACGCTGTTTTAATACACACTGGTTGTTTATTTCGTCCAGTTTTCTTTCTTCACATTTACATTACAATTACTTGTAATAACATCCCCTATACTTTCCTTGGTATCATTGTCTGTTAGTTCTCATTAATACTGTGAATTACAAAGCAAACGAGCCCTTAAATTTACACTTCTTTCCTTCATTCATAGCGAGGGTCTCGTTCTGGCAGACTTGATACCTTCCGGTGGTATGCGAGGGATTATTAGTCAGCTGCCAGCTCGTAATAACATCACGTGCTACGTGACGCCAACAAGCAAAAAAAGAGTGTTCCACACTCACCGCAATGGCAAAAGGCGGCGCTGACTGACACTCCCACGTTTAAATGCACACATATACCCTATAAAGTGGACGGAGGGATGACCGCCACCGAAAGCTCAGTGGTAAATCATCGGACGCGTTATTAGAAGGTCGCAGGTTCGGTCCCTGCCGGTAGCAAGTTATCTTTTCGTCCACTTTTCTTTCTTCACATTTAAATTACAATTGCTTGTACTAACATCCCCTATACTTTCCTTGGCATCATTGTCTGTTAGTTCTCATTAATTACTGAGTGTCATATTAAGGTGCACGAAGCAAATAAGCTGAGCTACAATTATTTCTTGCGTCGTTGAAAGTGAGTTCGAGACGGAAAACAGCCGCAGTGCCTATTCTATGGTCCAGACCACAGCATAAACTCCAACTTTATTCTGTGGACCAGACCGTAAAATAAACCACAGCGTTATTTTGTGGACCACAACAACACAGACTTGTGCCGTGGAGTATGTGACTACGCTGTACACAGGGAGGATGGGCTGTACATAACCACATCTCTGGGTGACCACTTCTCTCACGAATGGCAAGATTTGTTTGCCTTGATGTAAAATGGAGGTAACATACCAGGGAGGTTACATCCCGACGAAGGACGCCTGCATCCATTGATGCGAGACTGAAAAAAGTAGTGCAGAATTGTATGCGCGAAAAGTTCGAAGTGCGAAGCCCACCTGTGGGGTTATGAACACTGTGGCACGGCCGCTGGATAAAAAAAGGCCGTGACTGTGGTTATGAACTGAAGCAGCAAAAGGAAGGCACGTTTAGTGTTGCAGAATCTCACCGAAATGACTTGGATCGCACGCTTGATGCGAAGTCCATTTTACTTTGAATTTCTGTATCATTTAAAAAAAGGATCTCAGCCAATTTTCCTGGTAGACCTCCGGATTTCGAACAGTCCTCCCGAATGGGCGTGGCAATAAATCACCTGAAAAACAGCGCTAACGCCACCGCAAAAAAAAAAGAAAAAATAATGACAAAGGACAGCGTTAAAAACATTTTCTGGCCCTGATCCATCGAGTGCCGAGCGTTTAAGTCACTTTTTGCCGCTGTACACTTGTGTTATGCAAAAAAAAAGTGCAATAAGATTGGCCAGGCCTTCTGGTTGGCACGAAACACGGCACATTATCTTAATTATGCACGGCTGCACGTGCCACCATTGACGTCAACGTCTGAAAACGTGCTCTATCCCGTACAGCTAGAGTTGCATCTTGTTAATCTTAGTGTGCTTTTTCGCATCACACTGATGTACTACGGTGAAAGTGACGTGTTCCGAAACCGGATAGATTAGGGTTAGGAATTTTTGTAAACGCCGTCCTTTGTCCTTATTCCCTTTTAGAGGTGGCGTTGTTATTCGATAGGTCTATGGCTGTGCCCATACAATCGGGAGGATTACTCGAAAGTTGAGTATCCCGTGCAAATCTTTCTCTTCTTCGCATGACATAAATGTACTGTGGCGAAAGTGACTTAAGTGTCCCACACGCGATAGACCAGGGCGAGAAAATTTTAAAACAGCTCTCATTTGCTATTATTATACGCAGGATTCCTTTGCTCCTTCAGTTGACAACTACAAGTTTCTCCACTGCTGATGTAATGATAATCGCACGTGTCAGGCCAGCAAGCACGCCAAATATGGGCTTCGCCTTCGCATTTCGAACCTTTCACGCATACGCGTCTTCAATCAGGGGCGTAGCCAGAAATTTTTTTCGGGGGGGGGGGGGGGCACCTCCTTGAAATGATCATTTTCCGCTCTGTATGTCATGGCGAAAAAAGATTTCGGGGAGGGGGGGGAGGCGGGCCCGGTGTGCCACCCCCTGGCTACGCCACTGTCTTCAATCTCGCATCACAGCAGTACACCGATGCTTTAGGTCCGCGGACATAATCTCCTTGGTCCTGACCCAGAACGGCAAGCGAATCTTGCGATTCGCGAGAGCAGCCGTCGACAAGGAAGGAGGGCGCAGTGCCTATTCCAAGGACCTGACCACAGAATATACCATAGAGGAACTCTATTAAATAAACCATCGCAACCATGTCATTCTTCAGAGAAAACCGTGGTCAAGAGAGGTGGCCTAGCTGTTTGGGCTACCGATGCTACAGCCAGCGCGTGGTCCACGAAATAAAGATGAGCTTTATGTGGTAGTCTGGTACACAGAATAAAATTTTAAATAATTTCGTGGTCTGGTCCACAGAACAGACTAGGACTATATTCTGTAGTCTAGCGCACAGAAATCGTCGTCAAAAGAGGCGGGCTGCTTGCGCTACAGCGCATTTTTCACCGCCCAGGGCGCGCAAGCGGCACAAAAAACAAGCACAAAACATTGCGCTTCTGAAGGAAAAATTGTAGCGCAAAGTAACACACGGGCCGTCAACGAGCACGGGAATGGCACTATCTTTCCATGTGTTGCTTCGTGCTACAATTTTAAATGCGGAGCATTTTTTTTTTTGCGTAATGTGAGCATTTTCGCGCTTCTATCTACGTATCTATCTATCTAGCCGCCTACATCTGGGCGCTCTCGTGATAGCCTCCTTAACTGGTGTAGACCAAAATATGTATGGGAGGGTAAGAGGTATTGACAAATATGTCTGGCCGGTCATGACATGAAATAATTACACCATCTCCCGCTAAAGGGAACCATGTGTAGATGTGAAGCAGCGGGTGCTATCGCTTACACTGGCGGCGGCATTGACGCTGGCGCTCATCGCAGGGTTGCGCAGGAGAGAAAACTGGGGAGGCGCAAAGCACGCAGTGATGGAGCGGTGTTTCCAAGTGGAACATGCCAATCGCTGCTAATGGGCAATGAGAGACAGAATACTCCGACTGGACACAGAGACCCGCAGTCCGCTTTTAGTTAACGCGCACGCTGCGAATTTTTATTGTTCAACAACGCACAGGAGAAATCTCCCACCGGCACCACATTGCAGGTCAAGATCCATTGCCATATATACGGGGTGGCCAGTGAAGGGTTGTGCAGCGCGAGCAGTCGGTTTTTTCCACCAAGAAACTCGCTAGCAGACGCTGCCTGCGTCGGCGTCGCGAGGCGAGAGAGGGGGGAGCGTAGGAGAGGAGAGAGAGGGGGGGGGACGCGCATGCGCAGTGGGAGTGTGGACGCCGCGGGCCGGGATGCCTAGAGGAGAGAGGGGGAGCGTAGGAGGGGAGAGAGAGGGGGGGGACGCGCATTCGCAGTGGGAGTGTGGACGCCGCGGGCAGGGATGCCTAGAGGAGAGAGGGGGGGAGCGTAGGAGGGGTAGAGAGGAGGGGAGGCGCATGCGCAGTGATGGTGTAGTTGCCGCGGGGAGGGATGCCCAGAGGAGAGAGGGGGAGAGGAGGTTTTTATATTTTTATTTTTTTGAAATGCATTTGCGCATGCGCAGTAAGGGTGGTCACGCGGCACACCACCACCACCACCGGATTAAGCTTCGCCATAAGATGCTTCACATCTAAAAGTGAAAATCCTGTCGCGGGCTACTGTGATAACAGATTCGCAAGAAGCGTGCAGAAGGTACATGAACCGAAGGATAGGAAAGGCTGCACTCCATGTCTTAAAAAGCACCAAGGTGGACGAAACGACCATCCTCTGGACACCGGGACACGAGTCTCTCACGGGGAATCAGGCGGCGCACGCCGCGGCTCGAGATCATGTACGCCGAGCCATCTCCGACACGCAGAGAAGACGTACCGACGGCTGTCACGACGAGAGTGAAAACGAGGAGAAAGAAGCGGATACAGAGGAAAGCTTCGAAGACCAGTGGGAGGCTCTGCTGGTGACCCATGACCCTGACAACCAGCTACGACTGGTGAACAGAGCTCGGGCGGCGGCAACGAGCCATGGCTACCTGGACTGAGGAGGCCACCCGCCTTAGGGCTGAAGTACAAAGAGCCTGGTCGAAAATAAAGTTCATTTCTCTCTCTCTGTCGCATACGTCGTGAAACCCTTTTCCTGCAGACAGGTGTGGCACATAACCGTATACCACGGGCCGCGGTATGCGGGTATGCGCCACAGGTGTTTGACAATTTATATCTACCCAGGAATGGCGAGGAGCGACATTAGTAATTTAAATGCGAGAGCTTTAAGAAAAACTGCCTTCAGCAGCGTTGACTTGACGAATGCAAATAATAAATATCAGGGTCCCAGTAGGAATCGAACCCAAGCAATCTGCGTGGCAATCAACTATTCTACCGCAGAGCCCCACCAGGTCTCGGAACTGCTTTGTAAAAATACCCAATGCAGGCGTAATGTTTGAAACGTCAATTGTTGTTGCAGTGCAGGCTAATTTTATAAACATTACACATGTACTCCTATGAATCAAGCGTCATGTCGGGTTAACGTCAATTGTATACTTAAGCGCCATTTACTGTAGTTGGTTCACGAAGCATCATCCTCGTAAGCATATCAGCTTACCGCTTCATTACGGAACTGTAAAGAACTGGTTATATGAAACATATGCGACTGTTCAACATCTGTTTGTGCGTTCAACATTTTTACACACCTTTAACGTCATTTCGTAATGTTTCGCTCAATAAAAATATTACAACACAGTCACCTTGCCTCCACATGCTTCGCATAACATCGATTCCCATGGTACTTGCGATCTGCCAATTTTTTTTCCTTCAGAAGTCATGAACCAACTAGCCCAAGAAAACGTTTTGCTAAGCCACTGCGCTTGCTTGTCGTTTCTAATTCTCCATGTCCCGTCTTGCAGCGCAGTTTTTTCAGAAGATGAATCCGTACCAACTTGCCCAACTTCAAGTTTATCGTGTGGTCCACAAAATAAAGCTGTGGCTTATTTTGTGGACTGGTCCACAGAATAAAGTTGGGCTTTATCCTGTGGTCTGGACCACAGTACAGGCACTGCGAAATACAACCAGCACAAATCAACACGGGGCAAGGAAACTTAGAAAAACAAACAAACAAGGCACACATACGCAGGACTGTTTGTGTGTACCTTCTATTTTGTTGTATCTGTATTGCCGCTTGAAACATAGATCAACTGCCCAGCAATTCACGCTTCAATGTTGTTTGTGTGTACCTTCTCTTTTTGTTGTATCTGTATTGCCGCTTGAAACATAGATCAACTGCCCAGCAATTCACGCTTCAATGTTGTTTGTGTGTACCTTCTCTTTTGTTGTATCTGTATTGCCGCTTGAAACATAGATCAACTGCCCAGCAATTCACGCTTCAATGTTGTTTGTGTGTACCTTCTTTTTTGTTGTATCTGTATTGCCGCTTGAAACATAGATCAACTGCCCAGCAATTCACGCTTCAATGTTGTTTGTGTGTACCTTCTCTTTTGTTGTATCTGTATTGCCGCTTGAAACATAGATCAACTGCCCAGCAATTCACGCTTCAATGTTGTTTGTGTGTACCTTCTCTTTTGTTGTATCTGTATTGCCGCTTGAAACATAGATCAACTGCCCAGCAATTCACGCTTCAATGTTGTTTGTGTGTACCTTCTCCTTTTGTTGTATCTGTATTGCCGCTTGAAACATAGATCAACTGCCCAGCAATTCACGCTTCAATGTTGTTTGTGTGTACCTTCTTTTTTGTTGTATCTGTATTGCCGCTTGAAACATAGATCAACTGCCCAGCAATTCACGCTTCAATGTTGTTTGTGTGTACCTTCTCTTTTGTTGTATCTGTATTGCCGCTTGAAACATAGATCAACTGCCCAGCAATTCACGCTTCAATGTTGTTTGTGTGTACCTTCTCTTTTGTTGTATCTGTATTGCCGCTTGAAACATAGATCAACAGCCCAGCAGTTCACGCTTCAATGCTGAACGTGAGTTTTGTCTTTCTTCCTAAGAACAATAAAAGTATGGCGAAGCTTGCACTAAGTCGCGCAAGGCTTGAAACAGCGAAGCTGAATGATTCTGAAGTCTAATCTGGTTGCTTCTAGGTTGTCGCTAGGCTTCAGATCCTAAGTTGTTTTTGTGTTTTTCGTAAGTTGTTGCAAGGTTTTAGCTAGGGGATGCTAGATTGTTTCTAGGATGCTTCTGAGCCCAGAAGTGTTACAGTTAAACCCTAGACAGTCGCAGACACGAGGCTCAATTCTAAACTCCAGAGACTGAAACTCTCGCTTAAACATGGTGGATGCCGCACACACGAGATGGCAACGAATAAGAAGCACAGGACAGGCGCTGACTCGCATCTGAAAGATTTATTGGGAAAAAGCAACCACATATATATATATATATATATATATATATATACATATATATATATGATGTACAACATAACAAAAAGACAAAAAAGAAGGTAAAAAATTGGCCGCGTATCTGCGTGCTTCGCTGCAAATGTCGTCGAAAGACGATAGTCTTGTGCCGACTGCACTGCATGAGCGGCATGAGTACCACAATTTAATAGCCGGGCTAGCCGCTGGGCTCGTTTTTCGGACGTTTTCCGGGCGCGCTTAGACGGACGCCGGCGTTTCTCCGCTGAAATTTGGTCGTCGGTCTTTTCTCTGCGTTCTCTGATCATGTCTTGTAGAGTGGGTCGTATTTCATCAAGCGGCCATATATGTTTTGCCTTGCCTGAGACAGCGCTCTTCTACGATGAATCAGCCGCATCTGGCTGGCATTGATAAAACAGAAGAGGACGCCATCTACAGCGCTACCGGGGAACATCGGCTTGTGTTGAACAATGCTGCTGCCAGGTGGCAGCACCACAGCCACTGGGCGGAGACTTGTTTTGTACACAGCAGCGCCGCGTAATAAACACTAGGATCTTTATAATTACGTATCTATAGATTTTGTTTTAAAGGAACACTGTGAATAGTACTAAGGTATTGATGTTGTGCCTCAGGTATGCGTAATATTTGATTTTTAATTGCCCACGCTCACCCGTATGAACACATGCTCCTTGGTCATGATTGGAGGTCGTAAGGCAGGGGGGTTAAAGTTTGGCCAACTAGCTTAATCGTGTGACGTGCCGACAAACAGACAAACAGACAGACAGACAGACTAAAATTTCTCCGTTTAGGTATCCCAAGAAAGACTATCGTCTTTAAAAACGTCAAATGCAACAAAATCAAGCAGGCCTCCAGCGAGGAAATAGAGATGTATATACACACGGGCATCATATTCTGCAGGTGCTGCAGAGGTACATAGATTCTGCGTCACTCAGCAATATTGACGGCATGCT
>JALIZH010025580.1:0-32828 GCA_030522465.1 Rhipicephalus appendiculatus
AAGGAGATGAGTCACTTTGTCTCGACAGCACAGACTGGCACACGAGAAGGGTCAAACACGGCACACACTCGCACACGAAATTCACTTTACAGTGGCACTGACAGTGTCTGACAGTCTGAGATGAACACTGGTCAGTATTATATAACAAATTGTTCTCACAGTGTTCACACAAAATATTCAATGAGTTACACCCGCGTAGCAGTCACTGTACCAGGCAACACAAAAGGGTTGGTTGTTATTGTGGGCTTCTGAAGGACATTCGTTGGTCTCATGATATTTGACCTCATGTACTTTACAGAAGAAAGTAAACAACATTGTCTACATGTGTGTCTTCAAAACAATTTTAGCGACGCGCAGGTTAGAACAAGGATGGCATTTTTTTAGTGCTTTTAGCACCTGCGAGAGTCCGCGACAAAAACAATTTATTTTTCTTATATCTTACAAACTTCCGGTGGGCACTGGCGCACCATCTGTATCGACTCTGAAACGCCACTACAATGAAGTAGCGTCTCAGACGATGCGCGCCGGTCTGGCGGACCTTCCTATCACATTGTGAAAACCACGAAACGTTAGAACGTTTTCGACGTTTGTAGTTCCTTTTCTTTCTTTTACTTCCCTTCCCGTTGTCAGGCTGTCGCGATAGTTGCTTCGAAGAACGTGATTTCCTTTTCCATGTCATCAAGCAAACTTCGCGATCGTTTGTCTGGCCACGCTTTATTTCAGTTTTCGACTTGCGCCTGCGTTCTCGTGCATTCTTCGTATGTTTTCTCTGATTAATTGCGGAAGGCCGTGTCATTATCTTTTTTGGATTTCACCCTTCCTGTGTTAGCTTTGTCTGCTTTCGTAGCACTCCAAACGCGACTGTTATGGTTGGCATTACTCTCCGCAGGCAATATTTTCGATGCTAGCACAATGGCCCTGTAGCCTTTCTGGGGACAGTCCTTACGATCATCAGCTTCATTTAAACTACGATGATCATTCAAGCACGTCGTTTTCACTCGTGCTTCATGATGCCTTTCCCTGTCGCTAGATGGAATAATCTCACCTAGTTGGTTTGGAGTTAAGCTTCTCTTTTTCGATTGCACAGGCCCATCGGCACCTCTATCAATATTATTTCTCGGCTGCTGAACTACCTTAGTGTGAAGCTTAAGCTGAAGCCCTTGTTGTTTGGAACTATTTGTTGGCATAGCCACGTTATTTAGTGCGCTAGGGCAACTAGTGACAGAATTGCTCTCAATCTGGGAACTGCACAAATCACCGTTATAAAATGTGACATCTTCATCACATGAATTGTGCACGTCAGTCGCATGGTAAATTCTGTGGTTGACACTGGTCGAGCTCACTGTATGTTCGTCCTGTAGTTCAGCTACATCAAATCTAGTAGGAGAACTGCCAGAAGGTTGCTCACGCTCACTTATGAGCATCTCAGGAGACATGAGGTCCTGGTCTTTCTCGATGCGATGGGATACAATACCGGCTTGTACTAATGGAGCGTGCTCCACATGATTCTTACACTTCACACCGCGCCCTGTTCTCAGACGTCCGCTTTCAGCCGCGGAACTCCAGTCTAGCATCAAACTCCTGGCGGGTGCGTCTTTCGTACGCACTTCGCGTTGAAAAGTGGGGAACTCTTCATCTAACATACTCAATTCAGTGGAACAAGCTTCGTTTTCAAGCTCTAGCCTCCGTATAGCGGCTTCCATCTCATCGCGTTGAGCAATAAGCGCTTTGCATTGCAATTCATGTGCTTGTGCTCTCTCTCGACGCGTTCTTTCTGCTTGCGTTTCCGCCCATGCCTTAAGTTGCGCGCCTCGTAAGCCAAGCTTTTCGCCCGCTTCGATTAACTCGACTATGTCCATCTTCCATGCAGCCCTCAGCTTTGCTCTCTGACTACACTACTCCGACCTTCTGATGTTTATTAAACAAAGGAGAAAGTCTCCGTCGCGGACGCCATTGTTACGGAATAAGGTTCGGGGAGCAGGCTTTATGTGTGTTGTCAGAGACGCCTGTTTGGGCAGCAAGGAAGAGGACGCAACTGGCACGGCACACAAACATATATTCGAACACAAAAGGGCACAAACAACACAAATTAAAAGAACAACAAGCACACTGAACTAAAGAAGCGTCTTTAGCAAACAGTTCAATGAAACGACGCGCTCACGCGTTTGGGGCTCGACGAAGTAACTGCGGTGGCGTCGATGCGGCCAGACGAGAAGGGCCAGGCGGGTTGTCGCAGGTACTGCGTCCGCTGGGCGCCGGGGCAGAAGACGTGTCGTTGCGAGGTCCCTCGGACGTTGACGCCCGACCAGGTGCCTCCGACAGTGTTGGCCTCCCGAACGTTGACGTCCGACCAGGCCAACGCGTCCTCTTCGCTCCAGCTTCTGGCTCCGTCTGCTTGGACAACGTGGCATGTTCTTTTCTCTTCTTTTGCGCGTGGCACATGGGCACGTGCGGGGAGGCGACGCTCAAGATGGGCGTACCACTTATTCCATTGCGCGTGCTTTCGCGCTTCGACGCCACTTCGTTGTCGTCGTCTTTGTGGCTTCGATGCATTTCACCACAGTGGATGTATATTACAAATGGCATGTTTTGCAATAGAATATTAACCTGCGTTTACCGGCTGATATGAAATAGGTGATGGAATCCCTTGCTTTCACAGTATCTACATCCCCTTGAGTGTTGTACTGTGCAACTGTAATAATGAAATGTAGAGGCTCGTCACGCACCGCGTGTTACTTGAACTGGCTTGAATCTCAGCTTGAAATCCGTTTTAAAAATCTGCACAAACAACTGGCAGTCATGTAAGCTCATTGTGCTGCGTCGCGCTCCAGAGGATAACCTTGGGGAAGAAACTTCTAAGTTGGGCGAGTCACTTGAAGTTCTACGATCGGGGAGCCACGCCAGAACTAGTTTTTCTTGACGGGAATGGGTGTAATCGATAACGAATTGCCAAAGTATTTCAGGATAAGATTTGATTTTTTTTATTGAAAATTGGAAAATGAGTACCTTCAGAATAAATATATATTTAATTAGAGTATTTAAGATTAGTTACGTAAAAATATAGAAATGAAGCAATTTTCTCCTGGCAATACTATATCGATTGCCTTGGAATACAGTTGTGCGATACCATATTTTCACAGACAGTTAACCATGATTCGTGCCTCAAGGGTATGGTGAAGTTTTCATACAGTCAGGTCTGTGCGTGTGCTCGGAGTCTTCGATGTTAAAATATGTATCAATTAATTTACAGTAAGCATGGTTAGAGGGTAGCCCCCGTTCTGCCATGTGTTTCTGAGTGTCGTGTAGGGAAAGCTTAGCGCTAGTTTATAATCCCAGAGAAGAGAACGTCCGGCACGTCCCATTCACAGCGGAAAACGATTCCATGGGAAGCACGCAGCGAGAAGCTGCCTAGGCTCTGTCTTTCTTTTTTTTTTACTTTGAACACAGAGTTATGAATTAGATCGGCGTCTGTGTAAATTGATATAGCGGTGTGCTAACAGTGGGTCTACGACGCATTTTCATTGCAATGGCGACTAAGGGTAGGTTGGGGTCTGACGTGAATTGACACTGACGTTAAAGCAGACTTCAGTATTATCGAAATGAATAGCACACTGTTACGTTGTTATGTTTTTATAACTTGCAGGTTCTTAATGAATGGTTGTCCGAGACGTCGCCACTGCCACCCACGAAAGGACAAGGCGGTTCGCTCAGAACATTTCATACACACACTGAAAACAAGCACAGATAACACTCACAACACAAGATAGCAATGCACTCCTCAACCCTGAAATTTCGCACATTCCTAAACGAGCAGTTCCAAAGAAGATTGGAGACGCGAGGCACGAGCGCTGGTCTCACCGAGGTTCGTGGTTGTTGAAAGGTAGCGGAGTAGAGCTCACAGACCACTGGTCGAAAAAGCCTTCCACAGCTGCTGGTCGAATAGGAGGCACCCACACCTAGCCGCGTCCCGGCCGGACACACACGCCAGTGCTCGTGTCCGAAGACCGACAGCTCAGGGGGTCAACAGGCACAGGACGTCTCGAAGAAGGACACCGTTAGAGCCCGTCATCATGGCCTGCTCATACGTGGCAGGTCCCTCCCGGCTGAGCTGTTCACCGAGGCTGGGGTCCGGAACCCGACCGCCAAGGAAAGTGGCCCGTCTTCTTCGCCGCCTCTCTCGTGTCTGCTCTCTCTTCATCACGATTTGTCCTTTCTTGCTCGCACATACGTTGTCCCAATACGATTGGTTCTTGCTTTTCTTCTTTTATTTTATTTTTCCAGCACTTGTGCGACTTTCTTCTTCTTTTTCTTCTTCTCGATATTGCCATGGAGGGCACTTCAAACACTCGTGCACGTCACTCACTAAAAAAGCCCTCCATTCATTTAGCCTTTTTTCCTAAAAAAATCAGCTGTGACGTGCGCGTTACATAATACACCACACTGCACATGTCCGCCGCACAGTTCACTGTACAGTCCTAACTGATCCACTCGTTCACCATAATATTCCCATTCAACATAAATGTGTATTTTACACCAACAACTCATGAAACCAACAGATTCACGAAATGCTCAACTTAACATTCACATGCCACTACACAACAAGCAGAATTCCGCATATGTACAAGCAGAATACCGCCGTATGTACAAGAAATATCCCTCCGCTGGCGATTTTCAAAATCTCGAAAAGCCACCGCTGATTCACATCGACGCTGAAGTGATTGCGTACCAAATGAGACGAATGACAAAGGCCTTAGATTTGCCACAAAGCACCAGAGACGCTTGGCAGTGTTTTCATGCAGACGTCTGTCTGATAATCTCAATGCCATTCAGACGCTCTGCCGATTTGACTGCTGAGCAAGGATCGCAACTATAATCGCAACACAAATGGACTCGGTGGTTGCAGGCGCCCCAAGTCAGAGGACTTAGAATGAGTACTTTAGGCGCGTCAATGCCTTGTCTTTGCCGATCAGCTGGCTGGGGATTATGAATTTCAAAACAAGTACCTTCCGCCTCCCAGGACACCGAACAGGGTGTGTCAGCTTCCTGAGCTCTCAAAGAGCAAAACATTTGCGCTATTTTACTGCCTTCTACAAATTTAATTATGGGCCCTCCGACCATATCGGATCTTCCATTCGGGTCATACCGCGAGTAAAAGCCATGGCATGCTGTAGACTCTGCTTGTGACTCTACTTTGGCTGCTCTAACATGTGCTTCTGCACTTTCTTCTGATTCTCTCGTACTCATCCCATTTCCACTGATCCGAGGAGTGAAGCCGACATTATTCATCAACAAGGTATTAGCGCGGTCATCGACCATGCCTGGGTCAGATGTTGCCGCAGCATACGGAACCCATGACGAATCTGCGTGAACCATCTCGGAGTTCGTTCTACGGCATTCGCCATTATTATCCCCAAGAACCTCTAGTGTTCCTTCAACAGGATAATTTTGAGACTCCCCTGCCTCTTCAACAAACGTGCTTTGCCTCCCAGAGGTTGTAAACGGCAACTCACCCTTCATGGAACTTTCCTGTTCCGTGCTCCTCAAAGTGTACTCAGCTATCTCGAGCTCAACTTTACTGTTCCCAATTTTCAGGCTACCCACTGCTGTGCCATCCTCTAGCTGAGTTAATTACTCTAAAGAATAACTATGGCGGGGATCAAGGCCAAGCGCACAGAAAGAGCTTAGCTCGGGCCTAGAGACACCGTCATAAGAGCACAACTCTTACTGCTCTTCCCTTGAGGTAACCACTGGCATCTCCTCATGCCTCTCTGTTGTTAACGGCGTCCTTTGGACTTCAGTATGCTTAGGCAGAAACATTGTCTGCTCTGATTCTTCATGTTGGAGCTGCGTTTTCAGCGCTTGCTTTATTGTTTGTCGTTCTCCGGCCCTCTCCTCACGTACTCGAGCTTCTCGTTCCTCAAACCACGCTCTCGGCTCCGCACCTTTCAAACCCATGCGTAATGCAACGGGTGTTAAGTCTTCCATGCTCATCTTCCTGACTAGTCTTCAATCTCACTCGTGATACAAATGGCTTCGTCCTGGCGCTGCGGACGCCAATGTTACGTTGTTAAGATGCTTTTGCAACGCGCAGGTTTTCAATCAATGGGTGCCCGAAACGTTGGCCCAGACACCCACGAAAGGGCGAGGCTGTTTGCACAAAACATTTAATACACCCGCTCATAACGAACACAGATAGCACTGACGGAAAACAAAAATAACAATACACAACTAAACCGTCAAATCAGTCCTAAACAAGCAGTTCTAGGAGATCGGAGAAGCGAGGCACGAGCGCTGGTCTCACCAAGATCCGTGGTTGTTGACCGGTTCGGAGAGGAGCTCGCATATGGGTGGTCAGAACAGCCTTCCAAAGCAGCCCGTCGAAGAAGAGGCACCGACGCCGTAGCCGCGTCCCGGACGGACACCTATGCTAGCGCTCGACCCCGAAGTCCGACAGCTCAGCGTGTCCACGGGCACAGGACGTCTCGAAGAAGGAAACCGTCAGATACCCGTCGTCATGGCCTGCTCGTACGTGGCAGGTCCGGAACCCCACCGCCAAGGAACGTGGCCCGTCGTCTTCGTAGCTTCTTTAGTGTCTCTTCGCCCGTCACCCTACTTTGCCCTTACTTGCTCCCGCATCCCATGGCCTACTCAGATTGGCCCTTGCTGTTCTTCTTTTTATTTTTGCAGCAATCCATGCAACATTCTTTGTCTTTTTCTTCTCGATATTACCATGGCGGGCACTTCAAAAACTCGCGCACGTCACTCACTACACACGCTAAGATGCTATGACGCAAGCAGATGTCTTCGACGTATTCGTCCGGGCTCGATTCCCGCTTGATTATGGTTTGCGGAGTCTATACATGTGTCCGAACGCGTCAACGGGAGACAATAGTTGGGATATAACAGGGGCTGTCGTATAGGCCCTCCGGAACGCAGCACGAAGGCACGGACTCTTATGAGTACTTCCTTTATCGTGCCAGCGAACGTCAGTTGTGCTCCGAAGACCGAGTCAGCGCCAACAGTTGATGACCAACAAAATACTGTAATCGCAATTAAAACAGCGCTAAGACGTTATATGTATGCACAATTAGCTGGTGAACGCAGAATACAACTGAGATGTGATAACGACCATGTGAAACAAACAATCGAGTTGGGCTCAGACACAAGGGCACTCAAGATTATTCGAAAACACTTAAATTATTTTCATATTCATCTGCTGCCTTGTACAGTCCGCCCACGAAATCTTTGGCTAGTGTCTTTTGAATACCCTTCTGGAAACACGCACACAAAGTGGCCCACGTAGACTTTAGCGCTTACAAGGGGTACCCCTTCGGCAGCGGGTGATTACATGTTTCCTTTCTCACTCTCCAAATCACTTCCCCAGTGACCGCGCGGCCACGGGCGCTCAATGGAAACATATAAGGTGCGCCCTGCCATGCCGCCCGAAGGTGTATGTGCGGAGTTGTGAATTGAAAGTTCAGGAGTTGCCGCCGCTCGTTTGGAAAGCGCGACACTCCAGAGCTCTCCCGTCTGGAAGACGCAGAGAATTCGTACGGAGCGGGTTCTCTGTGATGGTCGGAGAGATTTCGCGTTTCGTTTGCACACCTTTTGTCCGCACACGTGTTAGTGTAGAGGTCCTTGTTGTGTTTCATGTGGAGCTATGCCATGGAACTGTTGCATGTCGCAATGTGCCCGAACGCAAGATTTCAAAAACCTAATAATCCGGTACCGCTACATTCCGCGTGACGTAGAGCGTCATAAAGCATGGCAAAAATATTTAGCTACAAGAAACAAGCGGCAAAGAAAGCATGTGAAGTCCCAGTAGGCAGAGGCCAGCCCAAGTGACCGACTTTAGGCTACCTGGGGGGAACACATACCAATCCTACATTTCTTCAGAGCAAGGCATCCAAACCAAGCAATCCGTAATTTGCTCGCCTTTGGAATGTTCTCTCATTAAATAAGTAAACAAAATATTTGATGCTTAGTAAAGTGAATTCAATTTAATTGTACGTGTCGGTTTAATTTTAAAACAAATTATGGCCTACATTTTGACCTCATCAACCGTGACATATTAGGAAACACTAAACGAACACGTTTTCACTCAGAAAGAAGTTGACTGTTACTAAGAATTGGTACTAGTTGCGGCTTAGAACCTTTGTCACTTGCAAACATTTCATTTTGAAATTCTTTGTCACCCAATCTAAAGTCGTACTTTAAGCTGTATATACTTTCAAAAAAGCTTCAAAATTCTTGGTTCCGTCATCTCAATTCATTTTACATTTTATGCTCTTATTAGCTTTGGCCACACATATTGTAATATATTTGTGGATGCATTTGCAGCTGTTTTTTTTTTGGGGGGGGGGGGGGGTTGAGTTCATTAATGTTTCTTTCTTAACATGTGCACATGCAATTTCCAGTCTTCAGTCTAGGCATTTTTGCATCATGGATCTCCCTACAATATTCGTACTTAGAGACCCCAATCTATAAAATGACTCCTCGTACACTCTTTGGCGCACTTCACTTTAAAAAAAAAAGCGCCAGGCCTGCGCGGAACGCGCAGCACAGTCACAGCGAAAGCTGGAAGGGCGGCCTTTCTAGAGCCTTTTGGGGGCAACTCTTGGGGCAACTACTACAAGCGCACTTGCATGGTACCCACTACGCCATAAATCATCATAATTTTTGTGTAGTGGGGAAGCGTCTACTATACCAATATTCTTCATTCTTCGGAAAAGCACGGTACCCGCTACACACTTGTAACACATTATGTGCACTTTGTTGCTTCTGTGGCTGACGACGATGAAGAATTATGCCATTTTGTAATGGGTTGGAGCATTGAACGACCCACTCGTTACGCAATTCGTACCCACTCGTTACGCAATTCGTATTGTGTGACGCCTGGTTGTTACTTTACTGTTCTAAAACGCTTTACAGCACACGTTAACGCGATTTCTTACCCGACATGAAGCCTGCATAGGATCAGTTGGCACTGCAGTTTCAAGCAGGACCTGATGGATTGTCGGGCGAGTTTTATAAAACATTTAAATCATTACTGTGTCCTGTACTGCTCGACATTTTTAAGCAGAGTTTTGATCTGGAGACGCTTCCTCGATCTTTTACTAAAAGCCACACCGTTCTAATTCCAAAATACTCAGACAGAGAAAAACTCCGTCATGTTGACGGCTACAGACCAATTACATTGTGCAATGTTGACTATAAAATTTTTGCCAAAGTGCTTTCGAACAGACTTCAATTTGCAATGTCGATTCTTATTGGTGCCCATCAGACTTGCGGTCTAAAAGGTCGCTCAATACAGACGAACATACACATCGCTCGCACAGTATTGGAACATTGTTCACACTCACACGAGCAACTGGCAATGCTACAAGTAGACTTAGCGAAGGCGTTTGACCGGGTTCGTCATTCTTTTCTGTTTTCTCTTCTCGAACATGCCAACGTTGGGTCCACTATATTTAAAGGCGTAAAACTATGCTACAATGATTGTTTGACCCGTTTGATTGTTAATGGTCAGCTGTCAAAACCTGTGTTCCTTAACTCATCTGTGAAACAAGGCTGTCCGTTGTCGCCAATGCTTTTTGCTCTTTACTTGGAGCCACTGTGCTTAAACGTGATTCGATCTACCAACGTCCACGGTTTCAGTGTTTATGGGAATGAGGTAAAAGTATTGGCGTATGCGGATGACCTAGCGTTCTTTTGCACAGATCTTTCCAGTATAAAAACGGTGGTGTCAACAATCCGGGAATTCGGAACAATTTCAGGGGCACGAATGAACTTTGCAAAAAGTTTGGGACTGTGGTTTGGCCCATGGACCTATAAACCAACCCATTTCGAGGGTATTGAATGGTCTTGTGTGCCACCAAAATACCTAGGCGTTCCTTTAGATGCATACAGATCAAGCGCGCATTACTGGAAAGAACGTGTACCCACCCTAAAGCGTTATGCCCAGACGTTTATTCCGCATAACCTCTCTATCTTTGGCAGAGCTAAGGCATGCAATCTGTTTCTGGCAACAAAAATATTCTACGTACTGCAAATAATTTATTGTTCCAGGGTTTACATTCAGAAGTTTCACCGAATATTTGCTACCTTCATTTGGTCATCAACCTATGAACCAATGAGGCGTGACAATGTTTTTAGACCAGTTTGCGCAGGTGGTCTCGGGTTGGTTCACCTCTTTATCAGACAGCTGGTATCACGTTTTTTCTATTTTCGCGACTGTGCCCATCCGCTGCTTCGAACTTTCTTGCAAGTGAATTTAGCCGATGTTTTACCAAATTTAGTGGTATCTACTAATATTGTATCGCCTCCCTATTTGCAAGGTTTCATGCGTGAAGTATACGAATCAGTGCGCTTTCTCACAGCAAGATTCTCCAATGATTATTTGTTCTCTAGCGCAAGAAAAGATCTGTATAACGATCTATTAGATATGTTATTTCCGGCCCCACTGTACCGCTCACTATATGCTGGATTGTCTGGTCATGACGTGCTAGTACGTGTGAAGAAAATGCCTATTTCACCAATAACGAAGACATTTTTCTACAAAGTGCACACAGAAACACTGCCTGTAAAAAACCTGGTTAAGCACCAAAGGTATCTTTGTATCCTCAATTAATTGCCGCCTCTGTGAAGTTCCAGAAACAATAGAACATTGTTTCATTAGTTGTAAGGACGCCATCCTCTTTTGGGACGTCCTGCAGAGGGCTTTTAAAAAAACAACTTGATTTAAATTCTCACACCATACGTTATCTGGTACCACCCAAACCCAATGCTAAACCCAATGCTATGCCAGTCGACATGCTGTTGTTAATGGGCATGCACAGTTTATGGAAAACTCGCATGTTAGACAGGCATGCGGAATCAATGGTGTCTTCGCGGTCACATTTCGTGCAAATGACTGTACAGCTAAAAGACTTCTATGAAGAACTACAGTTTCGGCCGGACTGGTATCCACAGTTCATAGAATGCACTGCTCAAATACCCTTTTAGAACAAGGTGTTGCGGGAAATTTGTTTTGTAATGCCTATTGTACATTTGTGGAGGAAGCCTTAAGTTTTTTGGACGCTATGTGTATACATGAACCTCATTTGTAATAAATACCATGTAAGAGAAAAAAAAAGTGGCGTAGCTCAGTGGTAGAGTGCTGGGCTGCCACGCCGAGGACCCAGGTTCGATTCCCGATCTGTCATAGGTGATTTTTTTATTTATTTAGTTTTTTTCTTATTTCGTGCGATATTGGTTACGGACACCGCCGGCGGCGGCGGCGGCGGACAACTACGGCGCAAAAACGACCCTTGTTGTGATCTCATAACAGCTTTCGCTGTAAAATGTTCTGACTTCTCCTGGCACCATCACTTGTTTCACACGGTGTAGAACACGTTTGCCCTGACCTTCGCTCTCAATATTCGGTACAAAAATGCCGGGAAAACAATGTCCATAAAATCCGAGTTTGAACGCTTATGTGTAATAACACCGAAATATTATATGGAGAAGTGGTAGTTTACACATCTAATTGCCACAACGACCTCACATTAAAAATTCAAATCTAGCGCCAATGTCGCTCTTGTGTTGCGATTAGGGTAGTTCTAAATCCAGCGCTGAATGCAGCCTCGTTAGTGTGGAAACCAATGAAGTAGGTAGCACGGCCACTTAGCGACTTCCGGTCAGAGAGTTCCCACTTCTCCATTCGCCAAACTATCGGTGACGTCGATATTTGGGGTGAGTATGTAGGGTTTTGCCAGCATGAGTAGAATCTTGTTGGGGGAGATTCGCAAATTCAAGACCTGTGCGCTACTCTTTTGCTGCGCTTAAAGGACAATTTCTTGGCTGTGGAGGTACCTCTCGTCTGCAGCGAGCTCCACAACGTCATTTCCCTCTCCAGGTGCAGCAACGAAGCAGTTACAGTTGGTCGCTTCCCGCTTCAGATGTAGCTACGTTTTGCTGCGCTTAATTGACTTTCTGCTTGTTACGGCAGTTTACATAAATGTCGTCTGTCGCAAATTGTGTCAAAATCTTTACCGCTTAAGCTGCAACGACGAAGGCGCCGGAAAGAGGAGCTGTCCCGCACTTGGCGAGGCGTTGGCGCCCTCTCTCGGGCGTCAGCGCGGGTGTCAGAGGAATTGTTCCGAAGTGTTTTTGGCGATATTAGTTAACTATTTCGATTGGTTGTTTGCGCTATTTATAATATTTTATATCTTCGTTTCTTTTAAATCATTTTGAGCATCGCAAGCATTCTTTTTGAGCTGAACGTACGCCGTTTAATGCAAGTGTGAGATTGCTGTAATGATTCCATTGAGCAAAGCAGTAGAACTATGTCACAAAAGCAGGTGCTTGTATTGTTCCCGGCTGCAAAAGTGGATATCAGTCGTGCACGGTAAGGGTGTCGCCGTTCCGAGCTTTGAAGGATCGTTTGCGACAAGATAAATGGGCCTGCTTAAAGGAGTGGTGACACAAAAATTCGGACACAATATGACCCTTACAGCTCACTGATGGCAGCATAAAGATGTCATCTGTACAATACCGCCACAGATACAGTCTAAAAAGTATTTGAATGGAATTTTGAAGTTCGTGAAAGTGCTGAATCAGAAATATAAGCTAAAAGTGACAATGTGATCGAGCGCTGCTTTTTTGTAAGAAACGTGCGTCATAAGTTCTGGCCGGGTTACCGAAGGTGTGTATGAGATGGACCACGGTAATGGCCACACCTGGAGATGCACAGCCTAACTAGAGATCCACGAAATAACAATGCTCCGGCTTACTCACTTACTGACACACAACATTTGTTTGCACTGCCAATAAAACACAGTGATTCAACATCTCAGTAGAAAACTAAATGTCCTAAAGTTCAAGCTAAGCTCGGGTGCAATCACCGCTGCACGCTCTCCTCTACATAAGCGAAAATTACGATTGCAAAACACTTGTACGTACGCATTCGCTAAAAGTGCTTGTGGGCAGATGAAGTCTCTTATACCACTTGGAGATAATTACAAGTGGGAATCACAGGAAAGGGCTTTAATATAGTTGCTAAATCGTTCTTGAAAATGCAGGGCCACCAACAGAAAGGTCACAATGCATCCAATGTGGAATCGTAGGGCAACACAGAGCACGCATTTGCGGTTTCTTGTCGTCAAGAGCAGCCTGTTCCTCATACATTTTCAATTATTTTCTTTTGAACTTTAAAAGTTAGTTTTTATTCGGCATGACTCACTTGGCGATATCTCAAAAAACATCAGATGTAGAACTTTTAAGGGATGTACTCTCTGGTCAGTATATAGCTACATCGATTAATTGGCAATCATAGGTTGAAGGAGGGGATCAACTAGTTGAATGCGACAGGGATTGTCATTTGCGGCATTCTTCTCCGCTTAAGCGGTAAGTTGTCCACTATCTGGGAACCTACTTGATACTTAGCTATATATATGCAAGCTGCCGCGATGGTACAGTTGTTGCTGCGCTCAGCTACTGGCCCGAAGGTCGCGGGTTCAATCCCGGCCACGGCGGTCGCATTTCGATGGAGGTGAAATGCTAGAGGTCCGTGTACTTAGGTTTAGGTACACATCGTATAACCCCTGGAGCGCGCAACTTCCTGTGCCATCCACAACGGCGTGTCTTATAATCACGTCCTGGTTTTGACACGTAAAACTATATATTATTATCATTATAATGCAGTTGTGCAGTTCTTAAAAGGGGACACCGCTCTGTTGCACCCAGAGTTATTTATGTCGCACTGTGTTTCATTGTTGTGATGCGAAGATTGTTTTGAGTTACAGATTTTGGTGGCGGCAGCGGCGGTGTTGTATGCGAAAAGTGAGGTCGAGCTTTCGGCTAGTTGGTGCAGCATATTTCAATGTTTCGCAGTTCATGGTTCATGCTCGTTCCATGCGCTGTGAAACATTGAAGTATGCAAAAAAACTAGGCGCAGGCGACTGTACAGAAATACGTCCCTCCAAGGTGTGCCGGTCACATGCGTATTCGAATGCGGCATTTTCTAACTGGTGATCTCTCAATTGGACGCTTGTCATGTAACGTTCCCACATTTCATCGTTGCCTGGGAAACGACGCATGACCGTCGTGTTTGGGTGTGGAAACTGAAGTGTTCCGATGCTAAGCACGTGGATGAAGGTCCATTTCCGGCATAAACAAAGGAACAAATTAGTGGCGAGTGTTGCGAAATGTAATGGAAAGAATAAAAGTAGGATAGAAAGTAGCAGGTCAGGCATGCACGCGCAAAGCTTCGCTTGGCCCTATTTTCCGAATAGGTACCGAATTTCAGTAATTGCCCGCTTTTTATCAATGTTCTAATAGCACTCGGTTTACATAAATTTCCGCACGTCTAAACCCTCCTTCCACGTACTGCATGACTGTTTCAAAATATCTCAGTCTCTCAGCGCTGTATTTTAACGGCATCTTGGTCGGCATCCATGCTCTACCAAAAAAAAAGTTAAATAATAAAAAAAATTGGGGGACCCTCAATCTTCACCTTTAAGAGTTGAACACGATAGCGATTTCCTATCCCGAGTGCGTACTTCAACCACTTTGTGCATACTTGCTATGCACTCACTGCGTGGTGTTAAGAGAATACGCGCAGTAAGGTGTGTGCCTTTTGTAATGGGTAGTCGGCTTTTAACTACGAAGTCATTATGATAGTCACATGTTCTGACGCCCGATGGCAATGTACGCTTGTACCACGCAATATTATTGGGATATTGCATGTTATATTGTGACGCCTATATAAAGGACGCTTGAGTTCGCGAAGCAATGTTATTTTCACTGCATTTTCAAGCAGACGAAGTTATTTTCACTGTAATTCCAAGCAGAGCTGTGTCTCTGTGGTAGAACACCTGCTTGCCACGCAGACGGCCTGGGTTTCGATCCTCACTCACACCCGGAAATTTTTATTATTTATTTATTTTATTTGCATCATTCTCGATTTTTCGGTGACGGACAAGATGATGATTTTTCGCTCACAACCAACGACACCGACGCCGACGCCGGAATTTCTGCGAAACGAGCTCTTTAACGCTATCGCGTTAAATATGGCTGATCCCTCCGTAATAGGAATCGGTATAACACGAAAGTGAAACGTATCTTAACAAAGGTAGTGCTTGTCGTGTAGTGATATATGAGAGGTTGCACACTCTCTTTCATCAACAAGCATATAATAAACCCTGGTACTAGATATGCACTTCCAGCAGACGTGTGGCTGTGTGGTAGAACACTAGATATGCACTTCTTCAAAGTGCTGTCATTAAGGAGAGAAACGGTACGTTGTGCACTTTCGAGTTAGCGGGTGACGTATGCCTGTGCTCATGCATAAACTACCATACTGCGCTTCAGCAACACGGGAGGCAGTGATTCGTAGCGTGAGCCGCGAGCGCGCGCAGGGGTTCCACGTCCCGGTGGCTTTTGTCTCGCTCCACCAAGGCGCGCCATTCAACCGTCGACATCGTTGCCTTTCTGCAGCGCTCACTACAGCGGCTTGTTCAATTGGCAGGCGCTGCGCCGTGCTCCCGACCGGGCTGCAGAAATTAGGCGCCTTTTCCTTCTTCGAACCACAACCACCACCACCAATTGGTGCTATCGCACTCGAAGCTGTCGGCGGCGGAGAAACACCGTTGGTGCATGTGGAAGCTTCACTACTCCGACAACGCGCCGTCACACGCTAACAAGAACCGAAAGAAAAAAACGGTAAGTGCGTGCAGGGGAACTCCACGGCGCCAGCGCGGCGAATGTTCTTCGGTGGTAGCGAGACGCTTTGACCATGATCCCCGAGATCGCGCGCTATCTCGGAGGCCATGCTTTTGCGTCGTCGTCGCTGAATCGATCTTTATAGGCTCTAGTAAGTGCCATGAGGCATTACTTCACTTCGCTCACAGACGGCGGCACCGCCCCGCCCTACCCAGCCCCGCCAACAGAGAACACCGTGCGAGAGAGAATGTGTGAGATATGCAAGACGCCTTTGATGACTGTCGTGCATGTGCGTGAGATCTCACTAGATCGTGCATGTGCGTGATGTCGTGCATGTGCGTGAGATCTCCGTGAGATCTCGCTAGCCAATCACATACAAACAGGCGCTTTACAGCTTTGTTTTCCGACAGATTTCACTGGTTGGAAATGTCAACTTGTTTTTACAACGTAGCTTTCTTAGTCTTGTCTGTGCCGTCGTCGTCGTAATAGTAGTAGTAGAAGCAGCAGCAGCATTAGTAGTAGGGTTGTGCGAATATTCGAGTTTCGAATTCGAATCGAATAGTACCTAGTCGAATAATTCGATTCGACTTTCGCATAGCTGGTATTCGAAGTTTCGAATAATTCGACAGGGCGAATATCTAAAACGCGACAAAGGCAAATGGTGCTACTTGGTTAGGCTGGTGGCTAAAACAAATGCTGATGTCGTTACAGTAGGCCTTTCGCTAACACTTGCACCAATATCCGTGTACAAAAGCGAGTGCATATTTACTTTAAAGGGATTATGCCATTTCCGCACGTAAAAACTGATGGGAAAACTGTCAAGCCGTCCACAACATCACCTCCGAAACGAAGGAACGGACTTGTGAGCGTAGTTGGATCGCGTACGCCGCAAGCGCCGTAAAACTTCCTGACTTTGGTTCGCGATACCCTCAGTGATTGGCTTCACTTGTGAAAATTTGTCCACGTTTTGCAGTAGCCACTGCCGCGCCGAACCAATCGGCTCGCAAGCTCCCATCGTTCCTGCGCGCAGCTAAAACGCTGCTGTGAACGGACGCGCGAAGATTTTTGGACTCAGAGCACACATGGCGATGAAGCACAGCGTTACCGTTGTCAGATTAGCCGTATTGCGCGACCGTAGGGAAAATGGGGGGGGAAAAAAAGAAAAGAAAAAAAGAGAATTAGCTGCCGTATCTCCTCTGTTAGCCTTTAGGATGTTAGAATTGGCGCTGATGAGTGGAATGGGGGCTCTTCTATCAACATGCTTGCGCGCCCACAAAAGCTGAAAAAAAAAACAAAACAAAGAAAAACGAACAAGTGCGTAATAAAGTTGTTAGCACGCCGTAGCGTCGTTATTTTTCCTTTGTCTTGCCATAACTGGTGGTACGCGTTTCACATAAAAATACTGTTGGATAGTAGTAATAATTGATGGAGTTTAACGTCCCAAAACCACAATATCATTAGAGAGACGTTGTAGTGGAAGGCTTCGGAAATTTCTACTACCTGGGATTCTTTAACGTACACCTAAATCTAAGCACACGGGCCTCGATCATTTTCGCCTCCATGAAAATGCCACTATTCGATATTCGATTCGAATTCGATATTTTTTGCCACTATTCGGCACTATTCGATTCGAATTCGATTCGAGATCAAATTTCACTATTCGCACACCCCTAATTAGTACTAGTAGTAGTAGTAGTAGTACTAGTGGTAATTGCAGCAGTAGTAGTAGTAGTTATAGTATGCTGCGGCTTGGACGTCTCGTGACCAAATGGGGTAATGAATAAAGAAATCGATACAACAAAATTAGGTTTTCTCTGCAAAAAAAAAATGATTGTAATGATTATGATGATGACTTTCGGTAGAGCAAGTGCCAAGAAGTACGAACCTGGCTTCTCTGGCCGACGATTTTGCTGCGTGGCACTGGCTGAAATTCTTTACTTACAGCGAAAGTAGTTGTCCGCCGCCGCCAGTGTCCCTAACCCCTATCGCTCGAAATAGGAAAGATGGCTCGAACCTGGGTTCTCTCCATGGCAGCCCAGTATTCTACCACTGAGTCTTGCCAGTGCTCGAACCTCATTCGCAAAAAGACCCAGGTGTTATGTCGGGAAAGAACCATGTCAGCATATGTAATATAGCTTGGTAGAACAGTAAAATAACAACCAGGCGTCACACGATCCGAACTGCGTAACGAGTAGGTAGTTCAATGTTTCCAACCTATTACAAAGGGCTCAGCCATAATCCTTCATGGTTATCAGCCACCGCATTAACAAAGTGCACATAACGCCTTGTAACTGAGTAGCGGGTACCTGCTTCTCCTCAGAATGAAAAATAATGGCGTAGTGGATGCTCCCCAACTTGACAAAAATAATCATGTGTGGCGTAGTGTGTACCTTGCAAGTGTGCTTGTATTAGTAGCCTCAAGAAAATTTACAACGGACTGTAGAAATGCCGCTCTTCCATCGTTCGCTGTGACTGTGCTGCGCTTTCCGCGCGAGCATGGCGTTTTTTTTAATCACGCGAATGCCACAATGGCAAACTGAACATGAGGCTTGCGCGCCTCAATCCACGAGACGTGCGCGTAGTGATATGTCTTGAGGGCGACTCACGCGAGCTCCTCTTTTTCTCAAGTGATGCGCAAAGTCGATTTGGCCACACACATTGCTCTCATTCAGCCACGAGAAGCTCGGGTGGCTTCCGGCTTTTCTGCCTGGTTCGCATTCATTGCGACCACAATAAATGGCCATAATCGCGATGAAAATTATATGCACACTTCAGGGGCATTTTTGCCGTTGTCATTGGCGTTGCTATAAAGTTCCATTTTTAGCCTAAATCGATAACACTTACCCGTGCGTCGTACGTTCTATGAGAGAGTGAAAGCGTGCAGTGGATGCGGACGATCGTGGCGGAAGCGGAAGGCTCGTGGAGGGTTGCCGGAGGCGGGGCTGCGCGGCTCCGGTAGGTACTGCGTAGTTTCACCGGAATTCAATCGGGGGTTCTTAACAGATATTCTGCATTTATTTGCGGCGTGTGTGATCGGCTAAAGTTCGAAATTGTAACACCTCCGCTAAGTGTGCTAAGCAGCTTCACTGGTCTTCTATCTTCACTGAGTGGAATGGATCCTGCATTTTTTTCTCCACACGCGGGCTTTTCACCAAGTGAAGCTTTTCGTGAGACATATAATCAATTCGCTTTAATAAACGGAGCAATGTGCGAGCGTTTCTTTCCAAGACCTTAATAAGACGCGCGCATCGTATTCCATTCTAAGACGCGCGCATCGCGTTCCATTCTGACCGACCCCGTCTCAATGGACACAGGCGTTCGCGGAACAGACTTTGGAATTTACAAAGTGTCCTTCAATTAAAGCGCTGGAACGCAGATGGCGTCTAGACGATGAGCAAACCGCGAGAAAATACGAACGCATGCGAATGGAGGCAGATTAGCCTCGCGTCTCGCTGCGATTTGCAGTAAAAAATTAAGGGCCATTTTAAGGCGAAGGCCTTTAATGTCTCATGCGCACGTCCGTCCGGCGTCCGTCCGTCCGTCCGTTCGTCCGTCCGTTGATCCGTCCGTTCCTCCGTCCGCGTCCGTCCATCCGTCCGTCCGTCCGTCCGTCCGTCCGTCTGTGTCCGTCATTCCATCCGCGTCCGTCATTCCGTCCGTGTCCGTCCGTCCGTCCGTCCATCCGTCCATCCGTCCGTGTCCATCCGTCCGTCCGTCCGTCTTCATCCATTCATCCGTTCGTGTGTCCGTGCCGTCCGTCCGTCCGAGCCCTGGCATGGAGCCAGGTGGCCGCCGGGTTGCGCAAACGGACGCCGGGTCACAGCACTCTACAGGGCGCACTTTTGCTTGCGTAGCGCCGCTGTGTCCAGCGTTTGGAATCATTCTGACCGTCGAAGTCGCAATGGACACAGGCGTTCGCGCAACACACTTTGGAATTTACAATGGGTCCGTCAGACAGACAAGGAACTTTATTAAGGTCCTGAGGAGCCAGCCAGTGCAGTCCTACAGAGGACCCCTGGCTTGCTGTCGGCTAATCCCATGTTGGAGCCGGGAGGCCATGCCTCTCCGCTCTCTCAAGGGCCCTCTGGACAGCCTTAGACTGATCTTCCAATTTTGAGCTCGTGATGGCTTTCTCCCAGTCCTCGCTGTTGTTGAAGTCCTGTAACACAGGGCACTGCCAGAGCATGTGGGCTAAAGTAGAGAAATCTTCCCCGCAATCCGGGCAATGCAGATCTATCTCTGTGAGGAGCCTGCTAAGGAAACCTCTCGATGGGTACGAACACGTCTTAAGCATCCTTAGCGTACAAGATTGTGCTCTACTCAGTTTTGGATGGGGAGATGGAAAACGTCGCCGCTCCCCTCTGTAATGGGCCGTAATTTCATGAAACGTAAGGAGAGGGTCACTGTGCCCAATAGTCTCCGAACCCGTAGAGGTCCCACCTCCGTCGCGGTGCGTGAATTCTCGCGCTCGGCGGTGGGCTATCTCATTGGGGTTCAGGCGACCCGGCAGCACGTCATCTCCCATGTGGGCTGGGAACCAAGTAATGTGATGCGCAGTTTCGGCTACTGACTTCTTTTGTAGAATTGCTGCCGCTTCTTGCCCGAGGCGAAGGCCCTGACCGCCGCTCGGGAGTCCGTGTAGATAGTCGTTCGTTGGGGATCTAGCATTGCGATTGCGACGGCAACCTGTTCAGCCACATCGACCATGCTAGTCCTTACCGAAGCTGCGAAGAGAAGTTCGCCCCTGTCGCTAACTGCAGAAACAGTGAATTTACCCGTGCATCCATACTGGGCAGCATCCACAAAAGATTCAGTACCTGTCGTCTTCCTTAAAAACGCCTTAGCTCGCGCTACTCGCCTTCTCTTATTGTGCTGCGGATGTACGTTTCTAGGAAATGGATCAACGACGTAGGTGCCTCTAACCTTAACGTGAAGTTGAACCACCTCCCCCTTGCTGAAGCTAGATGGAAGACCCGCTGCCTCTAGAAGACGTCGGCCAGCCCTAGAGCCCGAAAGCCTCACAACCTGTGCAGACCTTTGTGCTTCAATCAGCTCAAGAGCAGTGTTGTGCACCCCAATGCTGCAGGAGTTTCTCCGTGCTTGTTGTCATCGGGACGCCCAAGACTTTCTTGATGCTTTTCCGCATCAGGGTGTCGAGTTTGTCCCTCTCAGTTTTTGTCCAGTGTAGGGCCGAAACAACATAATTCACATGACTCATTAGGAATGCGTGATGCACCCTGAGCAGGTTGTCCTCACCAATACCTCCTTTCTTATTAGAAACTCTCATGATTAGTCTAAGAATGTTTTCAGTTTTGGACGTCAGATGAGCGATGGTCTTGGCATTACAGCGCCTGGAGTCAAGCAGCAGCCCAAGGATACTGATGGAGTCGACTCTGGGGATCTTCTGACCATCCCTCGTACAGACATTAATAGGAATCTGGTCTAAAGGTGTTCACCCCCTAACCCCCCTGCCTCGACGGCCTGTACAGCAATAGTTCGGATTTTTGGGGGTAAAGTTGAAGTCCTGTCCCTTCAAGGAATGACTCAGTAACGCCAAGGGCTTCCTGTAGCGCCTGCTCGACGGCTGCTTCCGAACCTCCCGGGCACCAAATGGTGATATCATCCGCGTAGATCGCGTGTTCCACGTTTGGTACCACTGATAATCTCTTGGAAAGCCTGTGCATCGCAATGTTGAACAAGAGGGGAGATATTACCGCGCCCTGAGGTGTACCTCTACGTCTGAGCTTAAATGTTTCTGATTTCGATTGTCCTATTCTAATAGCCGCCGTCCTGCTCCTGAGGAAGGATTCCACAAAGGTAAAGAATCGACCACCCATGTTCAGCTCAGAGATTTCCTTGAGAATAAAGTCGTGCGCCACCGTATCGAATGCCTTGGACAAATCTAAAGCCAATATGGCCCTCACGTCCCTGCTTCTATTGTCTATAACCTGGGTCTTGAGCAGGAGCATTACATCTTGAGCGGAGAGTGAAGGCCTAAATCCAACCATGTTCAATAAATTCTGAGCGCACAAACAGAGGAGGACAAAAAAACACGCATGACACACAGGCGCTAACTTTCAACACTTTATTGAAGCTAGGGGGGACAGAATATATAAGGGCACACGTGACCTTACATGACGCCGGCGCAGGAGGCATAATATACGACATGATCAATGACGTCGCAGGCAACATAATTCTTTGAAAGATAGAGCGATCGACGGCTTCGCCACACATTTATCACCTAAACTATCTATCTTTTCCGCCTCGATTATTTCCCTCACGAGTTTACTTTTGCTTCTTTTTACAATGGTGCACTTATTAAACATTGGCAAGCACTTCTTTTCCACAGAGATCTACATTGCGGTCGGCACTCGAAACATCACGATCATCACAACCAATACACTTTCTGCAGTGAACATCCAAAAAACCCTCCACATTTCTCCCCAGGCAGGAGAGCTACACAACACCCGTACGGGCCTCAAAGGCGCGTATACAGATCACAGTCATGGAAAAAGTCGAGAAGGGCGTATAGCGCCTTCCCGAGGTTTGATCGATGACCACCGGGGAATCGCAGTTGGTTCAGACTCACGTGTGGAAGTCCCAGGCGGCCGTAAACACCGAGGAGCTGACGGCGCTGGTCGTCGTAGCCAGGGCACTGAAGCAGGATGTGCTCGAGGGTTTCTTCCGCCGGACACTGCGCACACGATGGACTCCAGTTGCCGGAGAGCCGGAAGAGTCGCCCCGCAGTGCGACAAGAGTCGGTGCGCAGTCGTAGGAGGAAGGCCCGGGCACGCCTGCCGAGTCCAGTCCTCGGTAGCGGCCGTGGGGGATTCCCTGTGGCCACACGTGAGTCAGGGTGCAGCGCGCGCGCACATGGCGCGCGATACACAGTTGCGCAACGTCACTCACGCGGACGAATGAGGTGATCGGAGTGCTGGGGTCATGGGCCTCGTTGGCAAGGGTGTCCGCCGCTTCATTGCCGTGTATCCCAACGTGTGAAGGCACCCACTGAAAGACCACGTCACATCCACTGTTCACGATCACCGCAAACTTCCGCGCGAGTCGCTGCGCAAGGGGGGTGCCGCGTTCTCCTCTCGCAAGGGCGAGAAGTGCGGCCCGCGAGTCGCACAACACAACACAACAACACAGGTAGGGAGCTCGGCGAGTTGATCCGCCGCCAGATCAATCGCCGCAAGCTCAGCGGTGGTTGAGGACGCGTTGAAGGGAATCCAGCACTTCCCCTGCAGGCCAAGAGAAGGGATGACAGATGCGGCTGCCGCCGAACCAGCCGCGGTCACCGAGCCGTCAGTGTACACAAGGACGCGGTCCGAGAGGTGCTCCTCAATCGTGGGCGCTGTCTCCTGCTGTAGGGCACACTGAGGGGTGCTTCTCTTGGCCCGGATGCCAGGGATCGTGGTCTTGATGGCGAGGCCGCGATCCTGATGAGGTGGCATGGGAAGCCAGCCGGAGTCTGGTTTGTCACGCACGACGGTGGCGTACTCCTGTGCACTTGCGCCCATGCCAGAGTTCGGCCGCGAGAGCAGCCGGTTCGCAAGTCGCCGTCCCTCCTGTGTCCTGTACATTCTGTACACGTGCCGCAACGCACCGCTCTTCGCGCGCAGCGAGAGAGACGTCTGACCTGCCTCTGCCAGTGTAGGTCCCACGGGTGAGGTGCGAGGAAGTCCGTAGAGACGGCGCACAACACTACGATGGGCTGCGTTGAGCGTGTCCCCACTGCGCTGGCCTCAGTGCGACGAGCGGCACGGCGTACAGCGTCCTGGCAGTGGCGACTGCGTTGTACAGCCGTAGGGCGAGGTCCGGGGAGCAGCCCTTGCCACCGGCGAGAAGTCTGGTTCATTGTACTATTTTCCTCGTTGTATCAAAGTCCTGATATACCATTCACTTTTTTGAGACACTGAAATTACTGTTGCATATACTCTATCTCACAACTATCCTACCTTACAGCACTGCGAAAGCTACGAGGAGTAGACAGGCAGCGCATATTATAGTTCTTGCGCAGCAAATAATACAGTTACCGGCGTAACTGTTTCATTATCCTCGAGGTACAAGGGTTTTAACTGTGCTTCTTGCATGACGCGAATACAACGATACGTGGTGCGTTGGGCCCTTCGCTTATGCACTTCGCATGTTCTTAAGTGTTGTAGCGATAACCGGCTGGCAACAGTATTAGCCACCCTAACCACGATGACGCACAGGAGCATGGCAGCCCTCATACAGCCCAGACCATCCGCTTCCATCCTGATGCGTGCTTCGTGCAAGCTTTCGGCCCGGGGGAGCAAGAAATAAGTTGTATAATCTCACATCGCTCAGTTTCACATCTAACGCAGATGGCAAAGCATCAGTTATCTTGTTTGTCTGTTACTTCGATCACTCGTTTGTTGCGATGCTGCTACGACTACCGAGGCGGTGGCGAACTGGAAAAGTGGTTTGATGTCAACTGAGCAGATGACGCGCAACCTTAGCACCGGTGATGCGTTGACGATGCGAAACAGCCTGAATGTCTCTATTGTTTTCTGCGCACATAATTTGCTGTTCCACTAAAAAATAGCACAAGCATGTCGGATCTTGCCATAAAGTTTTTCAATCACTCACTCACTCACTCACTCAAAAACAGTGCGTGATAGCCGCTGAAAGTGAGTCCACTGAATATGCGGAGTGGTCTAAATCAATCATGCAGTGTTTTCGATGGAGACAAGATTAGCTAAACGCGTTTGGTGCTGTAAGAAAAGAACCCGGTGAAAGCGCCAGTATGAACGCTGTTATAAAAAGAACTGCACTCATAACGAACGCCAACGAACACGTCCTGTAAAAGTGCGTTTCTCAACATCAAAGAAACAGCGAGGTGGTGTTTCGAAGAATTTTTTATTGTTATATTAATGGTAGGAAGCAAGTATCGACAAGGTAAGCGAGGCGACGCCAGAGACGACGAGGAGACGATGCGACGCGGATGAACACGTATTAAAGGGCTTTGCGCCTTTCCTATTGGCTAGCAAGCCCTGGAGCTTCCACAGTGCTGCAAGGTACTACTAAGATGGAGTATACTCTGGGGAACAACTTCCGAATGAAATTGGACAGGCCCTAGCTTCAGCAAATAAAGAGGTGTGTCGAGATATTTGTAATAGACCGTATGATTTTCCATCGGCTCCTTAATTTAGGAATCTCAAGATACGGAGAGTAACAGCTCTGTTAAAGTGTCCCTGACCACTTGTGTACAAAAATGACCAGAAAAAATATTTACACACATTGCCAGCATGGCTTACCTGACGCAGCGTGAAGCTGCTTATAATACTATAGGACCAGAATATTTGGCCGGTACCACATTCAAGTATAACTACGGATCTCCACTATTGCGCTCAAGATTACCTCATTTACTAAACGAGCTGGTTGTAGCTAATAGAATATTTTGTCGTGTTCTGACGCTTTTTCTAAATTTTTTCTCTTGTATGTAACATTCCTTCATTTAGAAACGCAGCTTAGTGTTAAGTTTTGTTTGTATTAAGTATAATATGTATAATGTATGTGTATCTATAATATGGAACGTGCTGTAAAAACTGCATTTTCGCTCTGCTGCTCCTGCATTATGTTCTTTGTACGGCTTTTGGGGCTAGGCAAGTGGTTATGGGCCACTTGTTACCCCATTCGACCTCGGCAATTCTGAATTTCGTGCAAAATAAAGCATGCAAATACATACATACATACATACATACATACATACATACATACATACATACATACATACATACATACATACATACATACATACATACATACATACATACATACATACATACATACAAGCAGCGCACGTTTTATGGGAGCGAAAGAGAAGTTGGACAGTACGAAGCGAGCGCCTACAAGATGTTCATATTGATAATTCCCATTCCCACTACCCGGCGTACATTGTACTTGAGCTCTAACTGTGTTTTCCTCAGAATTCCTTTTAGCAAGCCGGCGGCGGCTGCGACAAGGCAGCGGCGACTGTTGATGCTGGTGCTACTGCCGGTACTGCCGGTACTGCTGGTACAGACCCCGGAAAGCTAGTCGGCAAGGCAATAGTTTCGCCATCACAACTTCAAAAAACATCCTTAGCTTCCATAAACATTCCTCATAAATCTACAGCACTTCGCGCCTACCTTTATTTATGCCTTTATTGGCGGCTGTTGTACACTGTCGTCCTTTATGAAAGGGAACACGCGAGCGCGTGGCCGGCGCGCTGCGGCCGCTGCCTACAGCGCCATCAACCGATATCTAAAGAAAGCACGTCCGCTTTCGGCGTCATCTATTGACAAACAAAATAACGAGTCGCGGCTGTTGGACAAGCGCTGCTACATTACGCTCCCGCTCCAATATCGCAACAGGCGGTGCCGCCAAAAGCGGACGCGTTTTCTTTAGCTGTCGGTTGAGGGTGCTTTAGGCAGCCGCCGCATTGCGCCGGCCACGCGCTCGCGTGTTCCCTTTCATAAAGGACGACAGTGTACTTCTTTTCCTGTATTATAAATGTTCTTCAAGGCGAAATGGGAACGCTTCTCAGCAGCCAATATCGAGACCCGATTGAATCAAAAATGCCGAACCTGTTTATGAATGTCTCAGCGTGGTTTATGTGAAAAAAAACTGCCTTCCTTGCGTTTGTGTTTACGATTGTTTACTGAAAGTGCCCTACTTTCCATTAAATGGCCTATTTGAAGCAATATTATTTTTGATGCAATATTATTCGAAGAAAAGCAAGTTGATGGTTTGAAAGATCTGAATTTCTCATTCCTTTGTGTGAGATGCGTCTACGAAAATTTGTGGTATCAAGGCGGTGGACTGAGCTAGTTGGTGCATGTCGAATTGAATAAAAACCAGCGCTAAACACGAGATAAACAGAAAGAACACGACGGGACAAGCTGGGCCTGTCGCCGTCGTATTCTTTCTTTGAATCTCGTGTTTACCGCTAGTTTTTATTGAATTCTACGAAAATATTGTGACCCTATCAGTGGCGTTTGGAAATCTAGAAAGTAAAAAAGATTTCATTGTCTCTGGTCTTCTTATTACTTTTAGTCTAAGCATCTTTTCAGCAAATAAAAACGCCTTATTACAGCGGGCTTGCGAATATTGTTTCCTTACAATGTAAGAAAACACATTATCGCGGCTTTTATGCTCTCGTACGCGTTGTGCTGTCACACCGTCGAAGCCACCGCCTCGAACGAAACCAACATCTCGTGTTTCCCTTTAAATAATTTATACTAACATACGAAGGTACCTTCCCAAAGGAGAACACGTGTATAACCTTGTACCGTCGTCCAGCAGCGACGTTCTTGTAATCACCAAAACGTGGCTTTGTAGCGACGTCAATGACTCGGAAGTCTTGACTGATCTGCCAATGTTTAGCGTGTTTCGAAAAAGATCGTGGCGGGACAAGAGGAGGAGGTGTGCTCATTGATATTAGCCTACAGTTGTCGTGCTCTGCTATACCCCATTTTTAATCGCATACTAATGCAAGAAGGGTTATGCCGACTATTACAATTTTCCCACATGGTATCTTATCGTTAATCGACAAGGTTAAACTCCCATCGTCGGCCGGCGTGTATAACATCAATTCGAAGCTGTTAAAGAATTTTAAGCATGTCACGGTTTCCTGTGGTTTTCTTGTGCTTCCTGCTCTCGGAGGCACTTTCAACTGGTGAAGTGCATATGACTGTAACGTGGAGATGGTTGTTCCCATTCACAAACCAGGTGACAGGAATAGCCCACTTAATTGTTGCCCCATTTTATTAACGAGCGTGCCCTGTAAGATCCTAGAACACGTCATATAAACAGAAATAATGAAGTTTCTTGACCCGAACAAATAATTTCATTTTTCACAGCATGGGTTCCGCAAACGTTGTTCTTGCGAAACAGAACTGGCCATTTTCTTCCATGATATGCAGACCAACTTAGAATGTAACCTGCAAACAGACGCGATATTCCTAGATTTTGCAAAGGTGTTCGACAAGATGCCATACTAACGTCCATTCCTGAAACTTTCTTTTGCGAATATTAGCCCGACATTTTGCGATGGATTAAGCGTTCTTGACAAACCGATCTCAATTTGTTACATTAAACAACCGCGAATCAAACCCCCCTGCCAGTGACTGCCGGCGTGCTGCAAGGAGTTGTCCTTGGACCACGGTGTAAGAAGTAGCTTAGGTGACTCAACGGCGCGCGCTGGGCGAGGGCCGCTGCGGTAGGCTTAGAGTTCTCCTTTCTTCGCTCGTCAAGACAGGGCGCTAGAAACTTGTGCCCGCTCACTCGCTTCGCGCTCTCAGACAGCATAAACCAATTGCAGCTTTGTTCATGGCACGTTGTTGCTGCGCGCCATGTTTTGTCAACGCATTGTTCATTTGTCTGCCAGGTAGCTCCCAACCTTTGCACTTTTTCATCAGCCTGCAAAATGGGAAAGTACTTCGTACCGTTTTGTACCACTGGTTACAAGTCTTGCAAAGAAAAGTACTCGCTTTTCAAGCCATTGAACGATGAAGCAAGACTTGAAGCATGGAGACGAACAATACCTCGCAAAGACCGCGTGCTCCAAAGAACTGATCGCGTTTGTGACAAGCATTTCGCTTCCCGTTTTATCCTGAAGACGTGGTCATGCGGGAATTGACGGCAATGTGCTGATGTCTGGGACAAGAAGAGCGGGCCTTTCAAAAGACGCTGTGCCGTCATTTTTTGAAGGTGCGCCAAGCTACCTTTCCAGAAAGATGAAAAGCCCTCGAAACAAGTGAAACGGCTAGCGCTTCCTGTGGCTGCTTCGGTGAGTACCTGTGAGTACCTGTAACAACGATAGCAGCAACTTGCCAACAACAACTAGCCATATAGAAGTCTCCCCAGCGGACAATATGGAATCGTCGTCCGACGACAGCTGTTGTTTGGCAAAGACCGGTGAGAGTAACTCATGTGACTCATTGTTCGAACGGCTTTTCAGTGCAGTATCTTGCGTTAGCCTGCCACAGCCGTCATGGGCGGCGCATCTCATCAACTTAGCTGGAGTGAGGGACGTCGTGTTTATTGACGCTGCGGTTACGCATAGGACAAGTGATGGATCGTCGGTGCTGTTTAACAGGAAGGCTCTGCATGTTAAGAGCGACATGGAAGTCCAAATCTACATCTTTGACAAGTTGATCGACTTTGCTGCACTAGGGGTAAGGCTCTTCGCCACATCCGCCCTTGAAATTGAATCCATGCTCAAAGTTGTTGACGCCATAGATGTGTGTAGGGGAGGGCCTAGTTTAAGGACTTCCCTGATGTGTCCCCTGAATGTGCATTTGTGGACTGTCAAAAAAGCTGGATACACAACAAATATCTCTTGGTGACACCTGGAGGTGCTGTCTGTCGCCTGTGTTCTGGTCTCGTTGACACCCTTAGAATACATGCTGATCGCCGAGCTGTGCGAGCCAAGTAGGGAATACCTCTCAAGCTTTTCAGGTTATCGGTGGTGCCTACCCAACAACAGAAGCTTTCTGCTTTGCGGCATGCAAGATCAGCACTTCTGCGGTCACGAGCCCGACTGGCCAGGCGCAGCAAGCTGTTATTGGGGCAGTTGCAAGCAGCGATGAAGCAGCTAACAGATTTGCAGGAGCAAGATATTAAGGAGGTACTAAAGGGACTTCATATACCGCCAGCACAGCTTCTTTTGATAGAAGAATGTCTATCAGTGGCAAAGTGCACATCAAAAACAAGCAGGCGATACACAGATGATTGTGGTTTCGACGACAACTTCTTTAAAGCCCTCAAGATAAATGTTGCCGGGAAGACCGCATTCCAGCGGCGCGGAATGCTGATCTTGGACGAAAATCAAGTAAGAAAGGAAATGGCTGTCAACTCGCAGAGCATGACGTACACCGGCCTTGTTGATCAAGGAGAGAAAAATAACCAGAACAAGGAAGTCGCGGATCATGGTCTCGTCTTTGCATTTGCTCCGTTTGGTGAAACCTACCTACAGCCAGTAGCCATGTTTGCGTCAAAAAGACCAACTAAGGGGACGCTGCTTTCGCAACTCCTAATCCAGTGCATCGTACACCTAGAAAAAACCGGCTTGTTCGTAGACGGAGTAGTGTGTGATGGTGCATCCACCAATCGCGCGATATGGAAGCAGCTCCGAATTACTGGTGCACTTGTATAACCACGTGATTGCGACAGAGCGCGGTCGCACCAGAAGCTGTTCCATGATCCTACAACTTAATGCGGATTCCAACGTATTGCTCAGGCTTTGGCTTACGTTGCTAAGAAAAATCAATCAGTTATACGCAGTCTCCAGCCAAAGTGAACCGCACATCGGCAATCGTTCCTCAACCTAATTTGTTTCTCACTGCACGTGGATTGAAATTTGGGCAACCCATTATGAAGAATAACTCAACGACTAGGCCTCATATTAGGTACAAACTGCTCGTAGGTCTTTGACAGCGCTGTGTTAAAAGAGAAAATTTTGTTGCCCTGGGCAGAGGGTTTCTACACCGTGAACGGGACGCAGGCACAGGGCATGCGGGAGGCAGAGCCAAAGGGCATCAGTTTCGCGCGCCATCTCTCCGCGCGATCTGGAAGCAGCGCCTTACCGCGGCGCGCCCAGCGACCGCGCTCGCTCACTTGAGCTACCTCTTACCTTGGACCTTTACCCTTCCTAATATTGTTGCGGAGATGAACAAAGACAACGAAGACCATGGTGAACGTGCTTGCAACTCGGGGTGAGAAAGGAAGAAGAGGATCAGGTGGATCTCTATCTAGATCAGGCCCGTAGCCAGAAATTTTTTTTCGGGGGGGGGGGTGCACGGGTTGAAAATCTTGAAAGCCACATATTTCCATTATTTATTCGCGGTAAAACAGCCCCCCTCCTTTCGAATTGCAAGGAGGGAAGGGGGGCTAGCTCCCCCCGGCTACGGGCCTGATCTAGACGGCCACTCCTGAGTTCATCCTCACGACCTAATGAACGGCCCTTTTCCCTTTTTGACGGTCTCCTTCAAGCGTAACAATATATATTGTGACGACTAAAAGCCGGCTGGATAGCAGAGGACGATGAAGTGACGAGCTCGAGCAGCAACCACCGTTTCTCTGAGGAAGACGACGTTGGCGCGTGTGCTCTTTTTGATCTGTCAATACCGACCTTGCTTTTCCTTGGCGTTCCGTAGTCCTGTTTCCTCTTCTTACCGCGTTGCGACACTGGTGGACGGGCTGGACTTCAACGCCTCATGCTCAACACTCCTCTATAGAGCGGCACTGCCAATCCGATCTCGCAACCCGTTCCAGCAGTGGATACGCCTGTCCACCGCTACAGTTGCCGACTACGAGGTCTTAATCCCGAGGTAATCCCCCAGGAACTTCAGAGCCAAGGACTCACCCTGGAGAAATGGCAACCGCCGGTGCTTGACGGATGACTGTTGAGCAGCCTCGATTTCCCGAGACTTTCCACGGCAAAGTTATGAGGACGTCTAAGATTGGCTCGAGCAGTATGAGCGAGTCGCCAAGGCGAATCATTGGACCATAGACCAGAAGTTCTCGCATGTCTACTTTGCACAGGCAGACAGCGCTCGCACGTGGTACGAGAACCGGGAAGCCACAGTGACTTCCTCGAATGAATTTCGGCAGCAACTACTCGGAACCTTCGCAAACAGCGTTCATCGCGATTCTGCTCAGCAACTCATTGAGTCGCGCATACAGAAGCCTAATGATAGCGTCGCCATATTCGTACAAGATATGACCCGCCTGCTTCGCCGAGCTTACCCCGAGATGCCTGAAGTTAAAAAAGCTCCGACACTTGATGAGATGCGTCAAAACACAGCTGTTTGCCGGTCTCCTACGCAACCCGCCAACAACCGTAGCGGAATTCATCAAAGAGGCTACGTTCATAGAGCGAGCACTCCAGCAACGTTGACGATACTACCGGTCAAACAACGCATCTGTCAGTGTTTCTGCTTTGACTGCCGGTAGTGAATGTCCTCTGCGTGACCTCAACGTGAGGTCGTTCGTGAGGAGATCCGCAACCTCTTTGTGGCTCAGCAAGAACCTGCACTGGCTTCTGTTTCAGGAGTTGTGCGGCAAGAAATCCCCCCAAGCATTGTCGTTGCCCGAATCCCTCTCAGACCAGCGGTCTGTAAACTATGCATCGGCCGTCCGTTGACCCACTCCAGTGACACACAACTCGTCTTCTCTGGCTTATTACAACATCACCACAGCGCCAAAGAAGGAGCCATTGACCCCAGCGTAGAATCCGCGCCGCCGCCTCCACGGACCAATGTGCCTACGGAAACATTGCCGTTCTACCCTCCGCCGACATCTTAAACTTGGTCACAAAAGATGCCCAGCAGTCGGCCAATCGTTCGTAAGACGGATTTATGGCGTACCGTCGACCACCGTCCACTTTGCTTCCATTGCGGAGAAGCCGGCCCTTTTTACCGCATTTGCCCGTACCATGACCGTACATATCAGAGCATTCCACCAACCTTTTCACTAACATTTCCACCAACCAACAACGTTTATATGAAAGCCTGTTTGCTTTATTGTTATTATTACTCACTGTATTTTAGATGCGAAGCAGCTTAAGGCGAAGTTCAATCCGGAGATGGTGTTGGGGGGTGTGCGGCCTGACCACCCTTACTGCGCATGCGCAACCCCTTTAAAAAAATAGAGATAAAAAAGATAGCAGGTCTTGAACAAAAAAGAGAGTGAACGAATGCTGTAGAAAGAAAGAGAAGTGAGCACTAAACAGGAAGAGAAAGAAAGAAAAACTTCCCCATCTCCCGCTAAAGGGAACCATGTGCGGATACGAAGCAGCGGGGGAGATAATCAGCTTGAGCGGGGAGGAACGTCGCCGCTCTCATTTCACGGCAGCGGTCCCGGCTCTCATCGCGGCGCTGCACAGGAGAAAGAATGAGGCGCGCGCGCTCCTTTATTTTCATACCGCGTAACTACCGTGGCGCCCACAGAGGAGTATGCAGCTGTCACACCACCTGCCGTCCGTGCCGCTCCGTAGAGGATTCCTAGAGGGCAGGACGGGGGGACCTAGGTTGGGAGGAGGAGAGAGAGGGGGGAGGGGACGTGCATGCGCTGTGGGACGCCGGAGCCGCTCCGTAGAGTAGAGGATTCCTAGAGGA
>JALIZH010025581.1:0-21502 GCA_030522465.1 Rhipicephalus appendiculatus
AGAAGAAACGAAAAGATCAGGACAACTGAACAAAGAAAGAAGGCAATCTGTGTCATAATTGAATTTTGCATATACCTTGCAAAATCAAACGACCCACAGCAGCATGTTTTGAGTTTTGATGCATGCACAGCATGCTCAAACTCATAAAAAGACAGGAGCATGTGTTCCTAAAACTCTTGCATCGGTGAATAAATGTAGTGTTCTGAAAGAAAGTCAAATGACTTCTGCGCAGACGGCGTTCAACCACAAGTGCTGGGCACTGTTGCGGAGATAATACCTCCGGTGTGCTTGGATAGTATGTTGGTATGCATGGGCAACATCTCAGCAACAGAACCCAAAGCTACGTGGCGCTAGCATCAATCAAACTGTTTCAGGACACACTGCAGAGCGTTCATGTTAAGCTTGCTCACGATTGTACAGGCATCTAACTATACGGCATAAGTGAGATTACTTTACATTCTGTGGTACCTTTGAAGTACTTCCAGGAAACCATATGACTTATTAAAATGAGGCTGAGAAAGAAGGAAAACAGAATGAATGGCCGAAAAAAAAACAAATAATGTAGGAATACACTAGCCTAGCTACGGAATATAAAATGAAGGCCTAAATGCTGTTGTTACACAGTAACACTCAGGCTCCTAGCAATGTTTTTGCAGTATGCTAATGAAGACAATGGTGCTTAATGACTGAAAGCTCTTGTTTCCCATATATCTTAAAACCACAAAATCATTTGTCAAATCTGAGACCCTACTTAAGAGTAACTCTACAAATGAAACTCCACCTAAGAACAGAAGAAAACTGAAACTGATCTCTTATGTATTCATCCTTGGCACTCTTTTGTCTAGATCACACAAAACATCTACTTACAGTATATAGAGGCCCTTGGCAATAAGATGTGATGTTACTGAGTATCTGATTTTCCTAAATTTTATCACTGATGCTAGGTATTTTAATTTATGTAGTTAAAATAATTACAACTAAAATGACACTTTAATTGACCACCAACAAAGCAAAGGACTCTCCCGAAAGTTAGCAACTTCACAGAAAAAAGCAAACTTTTCCCCCTTTTTCTGGCATCTCAACAATATAGTAAAACCAATGCAGCGATAGAGCTCAGTTATGAACAAATTATTTAAACAGTCAAAATGTTACCAACAGCACATATTTAAGACATAGCAATTATTGAAACTTGCAATCACGCACTAAAAAGAACAAAAATCCACAGAAGCTCCAGATGCCCCCGGCTTTAAACACTGCTTCTCCAGGATGAGGAGCTTGCATTATGTGTATTTCAGCAGAAAAGTTTTTGATGTGCTTCATAAAGAATGGAACTTTATGTGCATTGAAAAAAGTTTAGTTGGACAGCTTGATGGGGAAAAAAACGTTTGCTGTACTTGTTTCCAGTTTTGATCGGCCTACTTTCACTGAGAAGGACTGAAAAATATATGATAAAAAAGGAGATGAAAAAGGCATCTCAATGAGAGACAGTGACAAAAAGAAATCAGGTTCTATTGAGTCATTTTTTTGTCCATCTTTGAGTGGCTGTCCCCATGAAGGTGCAGTCGGCTGCAGCCATTAACAGAACATAGCTTCAGGCATGCTTTCACCCACTTCTCTTTACTGTTGAAGCTATTGAAGTATCATATATCATTAAAAATTTAGAGTGTATTTTTTGCCACCATTCTGGAAAAATTTTTCCGCTCTATGTATTGGGCTTCATTCTAGAGGCAACGCATACCACATCTAAGTAAGTTATGTTTCAAATTTGTTGTCTAGGGGTTTGTGAGTGAATGCAGGAAAAAAAAAGTGACTTTATTCTCCAAAAGGAGCAGTCATACACTTTTAAAGGGGCTGTGTAAAGAGAACCAATGAAGCACAATGAATTTGACTGCATTGACAACTTCACTACAGAGGCCTGCGAGGCTGTAAACATGCTTACGAAATAACTGCCATGGGGGCATTTCATTAGCAGTGTTAGTGAGTTCCCGGGCTCGTCGGAAAAGAAGCTGGCTTCATTCAAAGGTGACAAGGAAGCGACAGGATGGGTTCAAGTGACCACTGAGGCAACTTGTAAGCAGCAGAAAGCATGCGACGTCCAAAAAGTGTAGAGATTTCCATTGTAAAGGCTGTAATGAATTGCAAAAGACTTGGCTCTTTATTTGAGCTCAGGTGTGTAAATTGTGAGCGCTCTTCTGAAAACGTTTCTTTTGGGTACAAGTCACATCACGCTGATCCAACCGGCCACATTTTAGGTGACCCAGAACAACAGCATGAAGTGTACCCAACTGCGCAACTGTTTGAGCAATATGACAAGCACTTGCTATTACATACTGTTTCCTGTGTTTGGAGCTCCTCATAATATAGGTTGATTGCAATAACTCCCTCGAATGGGTGAGTAAGAGTAAATAGTGCACATTTAGACTGAGAATGGAGAAAGCAACACGGCACTAGTCACTAACTTAACAAATGTTTATTTGAAACCGCAGAAAAATACATATGGACAGAAATAGGTGAAGTGAGTGCGCATGTCACACAGAGGCATGACAGCAAACTTATCTGAAATCGGCACAAGAGGAATGAAAGTTCCTTTTTCACACAAACTAACAGATAGAGTACAAACACACACCGTGTGCACAATGTTGAATCAATTCGGCTTGGAAGTATCTCCGGGACTAACTTTTTTAATTTCTGACAATCCTGTCAAGTTCATCAATTCATGTTGACACCCACATGAGTCGAATAGCACGGCTAGAGCCCCGCCTTTGTGTTTTTCCTCATTGCCACAGTGCTCTCAAATGATCCTTAAGTTATATAATAGAGTGGCCGCTGTAGAATTTTCCACAACTCAACGAGATCAGATACACTAGGTGGTCAGGACATCTAACGAGCTTAGATCTATGTTTCTTTCAGCACATCCCTGGTGGCTTCTTCCCAAGCACACTAATTTTGCAAAGGCTGAGAAGTCCTTGAGGGGCACTAAACACAACAGATACGTCAAAGCAACCAGCAATTTCATGACATTATGAGCAATCTCATGCATGTAGCCACTACATTACGTTTCCTGCCAGTGCGCTTGATGGTGCGGGCGCACTGATAGGATGATTTGTGAAGTAAACTTCTTGCCACTTGTTACTTGAAATTATTACTTGAAAGACGCGATGCAAAGTTAGAAACGAGAAGAAACAAGGAGAGACAGAAAGAACGCCAACCAATAAAACTAGCACGGCAAGAAGCAAAAGCAATCAAGCGCGCACGTCTTTCAAGTAACGATACACCAACTGGCCCAACAAAATATACTATTAAGCTTCATTCCTTCTACAGTGGGCCCTTTCCAGTCTGTTTCACCTTCTACTCAGGCTGAGGAATACGCACGCTTGATCACTTTTGCTTCTTGCCGTGCTAGGTTTATTGGTTGGCGTTCTTTCTGTCTCTCTTCTTGTTTCTCCCTCGTTTCTAACTTTGCGTCACATCTTTCAAGTAACTTTCCCTGCTATTTTAAATAAATATTTATGTATACAGCTTGTGTCTTGCTGCTGACTCCATCATTGTCTAAGTGTGCCCTGTTTTCCTCACATTATGTAGCAACAAGCCAAGAACTACCTTCTTGACTTCACTTCTAGATTGGTCAAAAATGGCCGAACTGCCCATTTGAAGACATGGAAACAAATACCTACCACTTAATATGGGCTTGTCCAGACCTAAGGAAGAATGCTCCGATCTTTCACAGCAAGCTGTCCACTGCTTCAGTCCCTTAAATGGTCAGTTGTCTGCGCTGGGTACATGCACAAAAAACATTCCATCAGCTTCTGCAGAATAGAGGCCTTACGGTACGCAAGTAGTACATGCAAACATGATAGTTAAACACAGGTATATGTTGATATAACAAATTTGACTTTGAAGGATGAGTTCAGGATGCATTAAAGCAAGTATTAGTGGAGTAATGAATTTTGCAGACAAATGTAGCTATAGATATAATGTCAAGCTTGCCCGCACTTGAGTACTAAAAAACTGATGAAAAACACAGCTTGCAAAAAGTAATTTGCCTAGAAAACTCAATCAGCACTCTCATCCCAATATTAAATAAATAATGTGTGCTCTATGTGCACAATGGATTGTAATGAGCCAACCTTACGGCATTTCATCATGAATGTGAAGGTTTCAAGATAACTCAAGATTTTGTAGAAGTGTAAGAACACCAGAGGGCACAGGGAAAGATTGAACACTTTTTTTGTCAGCTCTGCTGCTCTTGCATGTTTTTAAATCTTGGGTATGTTTTGCCACATGCCCAGATTTAAGCTCTTCAAAAAAAAATCAGTCTTGTTGCACTAAAAATCACTTCATACGCATACCTCGTCCTGTTCACTACAAGTGTGTTAATTCAATGAGCCCTGAATTCACTACGCTTATTTCGTCCTTTCATCGCTAGGGTCACGTCAAGGCAGACTTGATGGCTTCGGGTAGCATGCGAGGGCTCATTGGCCAGCTACCAATGGCCACAAGTGGCACTAGCATGTAGTCTTTGGATTAAACACATAGAGGTTCTGGGATAGATGAGACATCTACCGCTGCCGTAGCCACATATGTGGAGCATCAGGTGCACTACCCAGAGGGTTTCAGATCCATTCCATGGCAACGGCAAGTGTCTCTTTCATTTACTTTGATTCCTTTTAAATTTGTCATATTTACCACACTACAGTTAGTTAAAAACTAAAATAATCTCCCCTATGCTTTCCTTGGCTTCATTAACTGTTCGCTTTGGCAGGTTGTGTCTAACAAGGACAACGAGGCCTTTAATCCATTCCCCTTGTTTCGTCAGTCCAATTTCATAGTGCTTGGCATGCCACAAAATCAGTAACCACACTGTCCAGAATTCTGTGATCAGATACCGTGTTGACATATCAGAAATGACATTCTCCAATTAACAAATGCATAATCTAATTCAGCACTGTAACCACTTTCCCTAAATGAACCTCTTGGTTGTGAATACTGCAAGTAAGACCCACCTTTTGGCTTCATGCTTGTTTGCAAAGCACAAAGGAAAGCGATAACTACAGTACCACACAATCAAGTAATGTTATTGATACACCATCACAGCCTAAAACATTTATGATAAGAAGCTTCTGCAATAGTGCTACTTCACTATTAAAAGAGCTGGTATAAGATAGAACATGTTTGGTTCATCAAAGACATGTAATGGCAGGACTAATAATTGACATCGTTTTTTCCCAGGCAAATACAGCAACAAGCAAGGCATGCACTAGCTTAATAAATTTAACTGAACTGGCACACATTTCTGTCAATGATGATTTATATATATATGCTGTACTACTTCCAATTAAGCTTACCATTGAATATGCACACTTACTGTTACTACTAGCACATAAAATGATTAGCACAAATATATTGCCTTCCCTTAAGTTTCCTGCAGAACTAAATCAAAGGTCAAGCATATGGCTTGTGTATCTCTAGCCAGCAGCCCAGCTTACGTAAGACTGTCCTCGTCCCATATTTTCTTTCACTTATTTAGTAAACATGTCCAAGAAGTACACAGCAAGACCAGTCTAAGACATTTTTGTAAGGTACCGCACATGGACACCACATGCTTAAACATAACCTGAAAATAAAGACTTGATACTTCACTATCGGCGCCTCGATTTCGGTATTCTATAGGCTATATTGCTGATGGGTTTTGGTGCCCCATATTAGGGCTGTTCACTTCACTGTTTGTATCTTTAACAGCTAAACAAACAGTCCTACGCCTCTGCATTTATTCTCCATTCTCTAAATAAACGCGTTCCATCGTCGCAATTGTCGTGGAGGTGCGGGGTAATCTTACGTGAAAAGCAGTACGTCCAGAAACCTCACCTGTTGGCTAATTTCCCGGGGGCGTAGATGAAAGCCGTTGCCGGGCCGTGGAGATGGTGACCGAGGCTGACACATGGTAGGCGGTGTCAAGCTGCATACAGACATGGGCAAGTCACTCCGGATGTTCGGCAGGCGTGCTGCTCGGCGAGTTGGGTTGGTGGGCCCATTCTGTAAATAAATGCGTTCCATCGTGAAATGGAAATTTTAGCCAACATTTTTTTTTCACGTCCCCCCCCCCCCGCCCCTAATTTCTACTGCCACCTTTTCCATTGTCCTTGAATTTCTGGGAAACTAAATAATGAGACTAAATTTGGCGACTGCAGCCCGGCAGTCGAAGTGAGTTTGAAACCCCTGAACCAAGTGCTACGCGTACCGACCTTGCCCAGCCCCACCATAGAGCAATTATGCTATTTGTCAAGGTTAAAGTGTGTGCAGCATGGCAGATGGCGACGCAACCAGAGATACCTACGCTTCTGAGCAACTTGACAAGCATTTTGTCTATCTGCGCCTCCATCTACTGCTTTGTACTTTATTTTCACGTTATTCATCATTACCGTGGCATTTTCCTCACAGAAATTGTACGGGGGCGACCAGTAAACTAAATATTCGAAACCAGGCCAATTTTTTAAAGGCGCGAGAAGCTATTGCACGATCAATTGCTTCACCCGATGATCTCGCGAAATAATATTTGGGGTTTTAGGCGCCAATACCACGATATGAAGCACGCCGCAGTGGAGGGCTCCGTAAATTTAGACCATCTGGTGTTCTTTAACGTGCGCTGTCATCGCACAGTACACGGGCCCCTCCAACTTTTCCCCCTCCGTCGAAAAGCGACCGCCACGGCGGGGATAGAGCCCGCGACCTTCACGTCAACAACCGAGCACTGTAACAGCTACACCACCGCGGCGGACGTGATCTCGGCGAAGATTACATCCGAGGAAGAACGACGCAACACAAGGCTTGAAACACAGCAACCACTAGAAGTGTAAAACAAACATCATAGAAAAACAAATATACTACCTGGAGCACAATCCATACTTGCCTATCAGACACCTGTTGCAAATCATCGCTGCTGTGTGAACACGCCACCCGGGCTCCCCTTACCTGCATGAGTGTTGCCACGCAATAAGGTCACATAGTTACGTAATTTGGCGACTTTCTTGAACTCACCTACGTATCCGCTGGGGCGAACGCTTGTGCTTTACAATCGCCGTCGTCGTCAGACAAGGCACTGGGTCGTGGACTGTATCAGTAGGTGCATCCAAGAAACGTGGTAAGCACGCCGATCACGCAGCACTGAGCGCGCAGACAAAGCTACGAGTCCGTTGAGGCTACGGCCGCTACGACGAAGCACCAGAGGACACAAACACAAAATCTAGGCACACTTTTGGCCGTGCGTTCCATCCGGCACGCGATAGATCTCCAACCGACGACGAACAACGAAGATGACCACTGATAATATGCAGAAACACCGCAAATACAAAAGCGCGGGACAAACTTAACGCGGCAGCGCCGTCCAGACATTTTCTTCTTTTTTCATGCTGAACATAGTGAGTGTCCAAAGCACCGGCTCAGCCGACTCCCGCGGGGACGCCTTTTGCGGCGAACTGCCGCACCGCGCCGCTGCTGCACCGAACCCGTAGGCTTTCCGCGCTCGGGGAGCGCACGGAATGCGAGGGGAGTCTGCTACGTGCTGTTGTTTTTTGCGCTGAGTTTCCGCACAGTGCACTAGAAGTCTACTTAGCTTTAATAATTCGGTGGGGAATAGAGTTTACCCATATTTAAGCGCTGTGTTAGCGCGGGGCAACAAAAGCTTGTAAAAACTCGTGTGTCAAGCGGCATCAGCGTGACCTTCGAGAACATTGGTGCGTTCGTAAAAACGCGCGAAGTGAACAGGCACAAAGAAGGAACGAAAAGAAATTTTTTTCGCACGGCTAATCGGCCAATAGCATCAAGCATCTAAGAATTAATAGTAATAAAAAAGATAAATTACACGCGCAGTCAGCTGAAATACTTACGCGTAGTGACCGCTTCATTACCACTACGAGTATTTTACTCATTGTCACCAGTGGTTTTCTAGCCATATGCACACCGCTTTATTCGACAATTCGTTAGCCTCCACATATTATTATGAACTTATGAACACAGCACATCGGGAGACGTAAAGGAAACAAAAGAAAGAGTAGAGACGGCCAAACGACCGCAATACTTTTGGCTTATTTTCACTTCTGAGGTAGCGTACAACAAGGTTCACCGAGTGCAACGCTTGTGTTAAATTCCGACATTTTAATGAAAAGCAATGCCAAGTAAACTTACGTTATTTCCCAAGTGTGTGCATCAAAAGACGTATTATAGAAAATGCTGTACCAATATCTGGATATTAACAATAATAATAATTGTTGGGATTTAATGTCCCAAAACCACTATATGAAACATTAAAGTAACAAGTACCCCCCAATCTTTCTCTAGAAGTTGAACAGCTGCCTGAACAAAAATGCAACATGCGATTAAACGTATATATATATATATATATATATATATATATATATATATATATATATATATATATATATATATATATATATATATATATATATATAAAGGAAGCATATAAAATCCCCGCTTCACAACACACAAACGCGTTCTATATGCGGTGAGTCGCTGCAGTATTATGTTGCAATGACGTAGTATTAAATATTGCCCAAATTACCGCAATGTTGGCTTTTGACGCTGCTTCCACCTCGGAGAAAGCCCACGGGTCCTGCATGGCCGCGTCGCGGCGCGGAAGTTCACCGCGAAAGGCCCTCACTCCTTCCATGCATTCTCGCTGCGCTTTGGTTACTAACGTAGTTCCGCACGTGTGGTTTTGGTTTGAAATGATTGGATCACGCACGTTGCAATATATCCCCAGTCGATGACTGACAGCAGTAATAAACACACATAATATCAACAAACATAATTATACAAGCATGGAGCAAACTTATTTATCTTTCGTATAATTTTTATTATTATTTTTTTTTTGCTAAACGTGGTTCCGCACGCAGTCTTTGATTTGAAGTGATTGGCTCAAGTGCAGCGGGTGATTTGAACTGAGTTGCGGAGTGCAGCCTCCTCCTCGTGTTTTCTGTTCTCACTCTTCCCCCCCCCCCCCCTCCTTTATCCTGCTCTTTCGTCACCCTGTTTACCCTGTCGGGCTGACCTGTGCGATGCTTCAAGACACGCTGAATCTCACCGGCTGTGACGATCGTCCCCGTTCTGCCCTTGCCACCTTGCTCCGCTTCCGTCAAGACGTGAGCTTAGCCTAGCGGCTTTGAAACACGGAAAGAACACATGCACACAAAACATATTTATCTGAAGGAACGTAAATAGCGATGGGAGAGAACGAGGAGCACACCGGTACATATTTATCGCGAAATGTCAATCGCTACCCCCCTCCAACGCCCATATTTTTTCTCTGTATTAATCAGTCGTAGCGGGAGATACAAGTTTCATGAGAAAGGATCGCTCGAAAAGAGAGAACGGCGAACTTTTACAAACGAAACATGGAGTTGCGAAGGTTGGTTGGTGAGGTTAGGGTCGGGTGCATTTGTGGTTGGAGAAACGAACGGGTGCACTTACAAATATAGGCGTGCCCCCAGGAGGGGGGGGCGCAAAGCCAGCCCCATACGTTGGCATAATAGGGAGGGGGGCACTGCGACGAACTTTCGCCCCCCCCTCCCCTTAAGGTGAACCCTGCGCACGCCTATGCTTACGAATATCGCCTGTTTCGCTTGTTGGTACCTCTCAGTACTCCTTTATATTTTTGTAGCGTATACATTTAGCTAGATGTTCGAAGTCTCGTCGATGATGCGCGAGAAAATCTTGGTGTCACTTTATCCGACGCCCTTAAAAGCAGGCACAGTAGATTTCTCTTCGAGAATTCATTTTGTCGCCTTTACGGGTACTCAAACCGCATATATCGATTTCGCAAAATATACGTCAGTTGGTCACCCGAGGACACGCGGGAAAGTCCCTCCCCGTGAGGAAAAGACAGCCTCTTGTGAGGGAAAGCCGACTTCTTGGGCCGTTTCATGCTGTCCGATGTATTTGATGTATCAAATGCTCCGGCTAATTTTGTTCGATGTGGCTGTAGATCTTCATATTAATTGAAGTTAAAGCATTGTCGTATTCGAAAATAGTGCTATGCAAATGATGATTCGATTTACCCGAGTTCTATAGATAGGAGGTTTTCTCCGTATTTCCACCACTAGGTGGTCTTTGACAGGCAGTCTCTTTATGAATGCACTTTGAACAATGAACAAACGTTCAATGAGTCTAAGAGCTATATTTTGCTTTGACACTTATGTCGGCCTCACTCAATCGCACTGTTCTTCAATCAACTACACACGAATATACGCTATTCTTTACCCTCCCCTCCTCTTTTTTTATCCTCCTCACCCTCACTTCACTTTCCCACCCAGTTGTTATACTGTTCTATGAACGGCTATGCTATGGTTTACCACCCACTCCTCTCCCTAGTTGTCCCCCCCTCACTTATGTTTCCCCCCTCGCTATAAGGTACTACGCATGGCTGTGCTGTTTTACCCTCCCCTCATTATTTCCCTCCCCCTCACCCTTACATCACTCCCCATCGCATTCTGTTCTCTTTCCCCCCTCGCTATACTGTACGACTCATAACGATGTCATGCTTTACCCTCCCTCTCTTTTCCTTTCTCCTCACATTCACTTCCCTTTCCCGAACCCTTTCTCTACTATGCTTGACATGTATTGTGCCTACGTGACGACACACATGGCTATGCTGTGCTTTACCCCTCCCTTCCTCCTTTCCCTCCTCCTCACCATCACTTCCATTCTCCTTCCCTTGCTATACTGTACTACACACGGCTATGCTATGCTCTACCCCTCGTCCTTTCCCTACCCTCGCCCTTGCTTCTCCTCCTGCCCTTTGCTGTACTATACAACATACGACTATGCTATACAACGCTGGCTGTGTTATGCATTACCCTCTCCCCCTTCTCATTCCCAACCTCCTCACCCTAGCATCACTCCTCACCTTCACTCCCCTTTATTGTACCCTTACTATAGCATACTACACATAACTATGTTATACACGGTATTTCCTGCGTGACTCCATACGTGGCTATGCTTTACATCACCCTCTCCCTTCCCCTTCTCCTTTTTCTTCTCATTCTCACCCTCACTTCCCTTTCCCGCACCCTTTCTATACCACACTACACATGGCTGTGGGACGACATACATGGCTGTGTTATGTATTACTCTCACCGCTCTTTCTTGCCTTCATAATCATCCTCTCATAAGTCACTCTTATCCTCACAATCTTTTTTCCGCACGCTTTTTATACATGGCTATGCTATACACAATTTTGTATTAATGATGCCAAGTGACATGAGATCGCAGCATACGAGGACAGATTTCCTCCTCTCCCTCACATCACTCCTCCTCAACCTCACTTCCCTCTCTCACCTCCTTGCTACACATGGCTATACTATACATGGCTATGGTATACATAGTTTTGCCTGCGTGACGCCAAGTGACACGAGACGACGACAGGATGCCATAACGACAGCCCAGGCCTCTAAAGTGTTCTCCGCACTTATGAAAAACCATTAAAGGCACGCGGAGAAATTACTATATATACATAGAGCTATACACGCTGCCCACGCTTTCCACCAAAGAACTTTGTCTGAAAAGGTAGCCTGGTAACCAGAGCCCTTTGGTTAGAAAATAACTTGAAGGGAAGCCACCACATTAATTAGAACTTAATTAAAACATTAATTAGAGAGGGAAGCCACCTTTTACACCTTTTGCAAGTGGACCATTAAACACGGAGACACTTTCTGTACCTCAAAAAACGGGACATGTTTTTTCGTATTTAGGGCGGTTACTTGTATATTTCAATAAACAGACAGGCATCCTTCAAGATTACGTAGACTTTGTTTGTCGATTTCACGGACACTTTTAAGAGTGTAGTTAAAAAGTACCCTAATGGCCACCACTTTATCGTGCTTGAACACGCCTCATAAGTTGAGTGCCATGGCAGCATCATGAATAAAACTAAACCAGTGCACAAAGGGGGAGACGTTTGGGTCGCATCTTCAAACCTTCAATGTATCAATTTATGTGCGCTTTCATAGGTGCGGTGCGTCACCTCCAGCTGGAGAGATAGCGCACGGATCCTTTCTTAACGCCATCGAGCAACAAGATTTCTTTTTTTCTTCATTTTGGCTACATATGGTCATTCGTCAAACGCGAGCGCTTGGCTTTGTTCAGGGCCCGCGGACGCCTGCTGCAACGCGGCGGCGCATAAGCGCTGTGGCAGATGCCCGGAACTGGAAGCTGAGATGCGGCGAAAAGGCATGGGCTATCATCGTATACTCTCGATGCTAGATGCTTTGCGTGTTGCCTTGCTATCATCGGCACTCATTTCTTTCTGTCCTTGTCGTTTCACCGGCTTTCGTGTGGCCTCCTTGCCCTCAAAAGTGACGAGTAAGTTAAATTCGTACCATTTGAAAGTGCTGTACGAAAATTTGTAGAACACGTGAACTTTGCCTGCAAGAGTAGAACGTGATAGCCTAATCGGACCCCGCGCACATTACCATCTCTAACGCTGGCCTGGCTTTCGTTCTCAGTGGACACCTCAACGTTACTGCGAGGAAAGGAAGGTATGCGAACGTAAAATTAGCCGTTTCAAACTATCCTAGAGTGCGTGCTGCGAGTATGTTTGGAAGTGCCCACTGCGCCATACTTCTTCCTCTTGCGAGTTGACGAAGTAGCGCTACGCGCCCGCAACACAACGCACGCACCTGCGCTGCTGAGCATGTTGTTGATACTGTTGCTAATAATGATGATTATTATGACTGTGCGCTTTCTAATTCGAGGGCCTTTACAAAGCAACTTGTTACGCAATACGCGTGGTTTGATGCCTGTTGTGACACTACGCATGAAACCACGCGTAATGCGTAACAATCCCTCCCTATTTCCTCTGTGTCTTCGTGTTTTTTATGTATGCAAACCAAATAATAATAATAATACGCATGTGCCACGAAACATTACTTGTGTTTAGGACACATAATCCCACTACATGGCATTCGTACTGGTTTTTTTTCTTTTTTTGCCGAACAGCTTCAACCATTGGCGTGGCTCTGTAATAGAACACCTGCTTGTCGCTCAACAGTCTTGGGATCGATTTCCATTCGAACCAAAAGTCTTTATTTTTTCTTTATCTGCATCAATCTGCAAATCTCATTCACGAACAACGCTGATTTTTCGCCCACAACTAACGAAGCCGACACCGGATATTCTGCTAAACCTGACTAACGCCGGCATGGGGTCTATTATTACGCGATATTACACGTATTTGTAAACGTGATTTCTTACGCGAATGACGTATATATCGGGCCTATTTACAAGGAATTTCATAGCACCGGTGTGGCTCTGTGCTATAATACTTGACTGCAACGCAGAATGAGTTGGTTAGGTTCCTGTTCAAATCATCTTTTTTAAACACCAAAGCGTTTTATGCCGGGGTCCACCAAGACTTCAGTGATGTATTTCCGTCACGGAAGTGGTGCCGGAAAAATGCGCGCGATCACATGGCAAAGCAAAAAAGTTCCGTCAGCGGGAGTCGAACCCACGACCTCTCGGTCTGCGACAACCGATGCCGGACATGCTATCCACTGCATCACGATCACTTTTTTTTATCATGATATTTAATAGAATACGTATTAAAAGAGTACAGAGTATCACAAAGAGTTGCACTGTTGCAGTTACATAGCGACAATGAGCTATTGAACGGTTGACGGTTGTGCAGCGCGAGCAGTCGGTTTTTAGATGCAAAGTATCTTATGCTCGGGGCTATGTCCGTCCCGCATCCCCCGTCCCGTGTCCCACGTCCGGCCACTTTCATGAAGTAGGGAAGCACCCACTATGCGAACCAGAACACTGTAGTAATATGAAGGCCGTCAACCACCACTACAGTCACCAGATTCATGTCCGGAGACCTCAGACAACTACGCTCCGTTCGCGCCAGCGAAATCTACAAGCGGTGTCGGGAGACGGGAGGGCTTTTCGGAACAAAAATCAATTGGCACTACATGGACTACTTCCCTTTAGTCCAGGTTGTCAGGCAAGCCGACGCCTCCTTCTCGAGTCTACTGACCAAGATAGGAGACGGAAGGGCTCTCGACGACAGCGAAGTGGCCTACTGGAGAGTCGCTTCCTTACCGCGGAGAACGCACTCAGGCGCGCCCCAGCAGCAGTTCGCCTCTTCTACAGTAACGAAGACGTCAACACATTCAACACCTTCGTGGCGGCCACTTGCTGCTACAACAACGACGAACAACAACATCAAATAGTGCGAGCCCAGGACACCTTCCTGGGATGCGCAACGAAAGAAGCCATGGAGAAGGTGGCCAAGATGTCTAACGCAGAATTCGCTAACCTACCCAAGCAAATCTTACTAGTCTACAACAAGCCCTACATGATAACGGCTAACATAGACGTCGTAAAAGGGGCAGTGGGAACCCTAAAACATTGTGAACTAAGTATCGCACACAATCTCATCAAGACGAAGAAGGCGCGTTTCCCAGACGATTGTGGTTACAGTTCGACGTTCCCACAACGGGGAAGCTCGCTCGACTTCGTCCAACCACGCAGTGAGCGAGGCGAAACGTTTGGGCTATGTCGTTGACACGACGTGGATACCCATAGAACCGCGACACATCACGTTGACGATCCACCGCAACAGCGGTGTCGCATGCAAACGACACAATGTTGACACAATTTCCCCTGGTCCAGGCGAGCGCCGTAACCGTAGACAAGTCCTAGGGAGGAACCTACTCTTCCATTGTATACGAATACTCGAAGACGCAACCACAGAAACTCCTCTACGTTGCCTTAACCAGGCGCACCAACATTCAAAACATCTACCTGACTAACGCTGCCGGTGACCATGGCTTCCACCCAAAGAGCGACAACGTGGACTAGAACATGATCGATGAATTCAAACGTCTCGACAGCGTCACTCAGTGATACCTCCGCGCTTTCCAAGAGGACGTCGACCCCGAAACGGAGCTCACTATAGCGCTGCTAAAGAGCCGATCCCTCAACGCACACGCCAGAGACATCGAACGTCATCGCGTCCTAACCAAAGCAGACGTACTGTGTCTCACAGAAACGTGGAACGCCGCAAGACCGACGGTCAGCGGCTACGAAGCGATCGCGTGTACTGAGGAGATCTAAATCTACAACCTACCGGCAATGCACACAACGGAGAGCACTCGGCCGTTAGACTCTACTTTGACAACGACAACAACATCGTAATCAGGACAATGTATATCGCACCCAAAGAGGGACCGTCGAACGTTACCTAGAAAAGGCCATGGCACAGTACACAAAGACATACAGACACGCGCCCTTCGTACTTGCGGGTGTTTCAACGTGGATATAACGACGAACGATTGGCTGGTCCACCACATGCTAGACATCTACTCGTTGCGATGCATTTCCTACGACCACATACCAGCGACCACCGTAAGGGGAACGTGCATAGACCTCATCTTAGCAAACTTCACAATGAAAACTCTTGAAAAGCAACCCTTGACGCTACACTTCACCGATCACCAGGCCGTCGTCTTCAAAGCGTTTCGTGCATCGACGCTAGGAATCGCGTACGTTCCCTAAATAAACACGCAACCATCACATTCTCAGTCTTCTCTTATACATTCTCATTCATCCTCTCAATAAAATTACACAATCTCCCACTCAAACTAACCATCTCTCCGCTGCTTCGCATCCACACATGGTTCCCATTAGCGGGAAATCGGGTAGTTTTTTTCAATCAAGAAACTCGCTAGCAGACACTGCCTGCGTCGGCGTTGGGAGGCGAGAGAGGGGGAGCGTAGGAGAGGAGAGAGGGGGGGAGGGGGACGCACATGCGCAATGGGGGTGTAAACGCCGCGGGGGGGATGCCTAAAGGAGAGAGGGGGGAGCGTAGCGGAGGAGAGAGAGGGGGTCAGGACGCGCATGCGCAGTGGGGGTGTGGTCGCCGCGGAGAGCAACGTTACTAGGCGGAGAGGGATGCCTAGAGGAGAGAGGGGGGAGGGGGACGCGCATGCGCAGTGGGGGGTGCGGACGCCGCTAGAAGGGATGCCTAGAAGAGAGAGAGGGGGAGGGGACGCGCATGCGCAATGGGTGAGTAAACGCCGCGGGAGGGATGCCTAGAGATGAGAGGGGGGATTGTAGGAGAGGAGCTTCGTGGAGAGGGTTCGCGCATGCGTAGTCAGGGTGGTCACGCTGCACACCACCACCACCACCGGATTGAACTTCGCCATAAGATGCTTCACATCTAAAAAGTTGAACAGCAGTTCAGGATGACCGATTTGCTACCCTACACGTGGGAAAAGGATGGGGAATTGAAAGAGGGAGAGGAAAGAGTGGAAGGAGAAAGAAATATAGCACTTAACACAACACACACACAAAAACACGCAGTCGGTCACAATCCATCACTCAGGCGTGGTACACGACATCACTGGCACAGTCGTTTTCCAAGTCTGTTTTTCTCAGAAACCGCAGTTGTTCCTTGGTCGCCTTCAGCTGCGATGTCCTCTGTCGACGACATGCAAGAATAGATTGAACAGATATTTGTCCATTGTCCAGGTGAGCTAGAACGGACGCCAGTGATTGTCTCTGAACATTATAGAACGGACAGTCACACAGGATGTGGCGTAATGCCTCCTCGCAACGACAGGCATCGCTGTCGGCCATTCCAATGCGGAAAGAATAAGACTTCGTAAATGCCACACCTAAACATAAACGATAAAGCAACGTGGCCTCTCTTCGGCGGAGTCCAGTTGGCATATAGAGGTGCATCAAAGAGCACAGTCGGTGTGGACGATTGGTCTGGTTGTTCTGGCTGCTTGGTGGGCACCATAGAGGGAGCGTGATCTCCTGTGCAAGCCCCCGCAAGCACATGCAAGCAAGATCAAGGAATGGAGTCAACGTGGGTGACAGACACCACCGGTAGAGCGCCTTCTTCTTTGCTTGCACCCACCACCTGCCTAGCCATTGCTAAGCAGCCACTCTGTGCTCTCCGGCATGACTCTCATGACTGGGATGGTGGTTGACGGCCTTATTCTACTATAGTGTTCTGGTTCGCATAGTAGCTGCTTCTCTACTTCATGAAAGTGACCGGACGCGGTACGCGGGACGGGGGGACGCGGGAGGGATGGACACAGCCCCGAGCATAAGATGCTTCGCATCTAAAAAACCATGGTTGATCCCTCCTTTACAGGAATTGGTAAAACAGGGAAGTAAAACGTGTCCTTGCCGAAGTATTTGTATGTTTAATGTAGATTGAAATGAGAGAACATGCACAATGTCTAGCACCATTTAACGCGGATGCACCCACATTCACGCTTGGTTGAACATCTCCATCCTCTCAACTAACGTCCGTGATCAACGCTTAAACAAACCTTTGTGGTAGCTGTAGTAGTTAACGGTGAGAGCGTAGTTAGAGAAAGCGGTGCGACAGCCAGTAGATTGTCGCTAACTGGACGGCGAACTTGGGCTAAGGCCACCATCACCCCCGCCTGTAACACCACGGCCGGACCAGAAGTAAACGCGACACGCGCCCCATCTCCGCTCTATCCCGGCTGAGGATTTTCGCAGGGCGAACGTAAGCGGGGAACGCGGCGTAAAAGCCTGGCGAAGGAGGCGTGTGTCGCAGAGCTACTTTTAATATAGCTGCGTGCTATGAGCGAGCCTCACGCTTGGGCTAAGTTCGCCGCCTCGTGGTCTGTTAGTGCGTTGACAAAATTGCACTTTTCGTTCATGCTTCTCGTATTAGAAACGCGCCGAATGGGGATGGACGCGTCGCAAAGATGCGTTGTAGGCGATAGTCGCGAAGGCCACGCTCATGATGCATTACTTCACTTTAGCGCTCCCAGACGCCGACAACACCCCGCCGAACACGGGCATTGCGAGAGAAAAGTGGTAGATATAAAGGCGCGTTCTATAGCTTCCAGAGCATGACCCTGGACTATGGGACTTTAGCCTTCGAGTTTCTTTCCCAGAAGTGCTGGTACGCTCATTGTCGCTATGTAACTGCAACAGTGCAACTCTTTGTGATACTCTGTACTCTTTTAATACGTATTCTATTAAATATCATGATAAAAAAAAGTGATTGTGATGCAGTGGATAGCATGTCCGGCATCGGTTGTCGCAGACCGAGAGGTCGTGGGTTCGACTCCCGCTGACGGAACTTTTTTGCTTTGCTATGTGATCGCGCGCATTTTTTTCGGCACCACTTCCGTGACGGAAATACATCACTGAAGTCTTGGTGGACCCCGGCATAAAACGCTTTGGTGTTTAAAAAAGATGATTTGAACAGGAACCTAACCAACTCATTCTGCATTGCAGTCAAGTATTATAGCACAGAGCCACACCGGTGCTATGAAATTCCTTGTAAATAGGCCCGATAGCTACGTCATTCGCGTAAGAAGTCACGTTTACAAATACGTGTAATATCGCGTAATAATAGACCCCATGCCGGCGTTAGTCAGATTAGAAGTCACGTTTACAGATACGCGTAATCTCGCTAAGCAGAAACGTACAATCGCATTAAATGTCATATATCTTATTAACGCAACGAGTTAGCTGTTGAAAACTGCGCACACATTTAAAAGGCTCAGCCATAATTCGTAATCGTCGTCTTCATCATGATCAGCCACAAGATCAAAAGATCTCGCTGATATGTGGATAGACACATTGGCATACAGACGTGCAGTGGGTACCAGGCTACATCACAAAATGATGATGAATCATGGCGTAGGGGGCACTTCGCAACTGCGTGCGGTAGGAGCTTAAGCAAGGCTTACAAGCTGCTCTATGCGGCCACTCCTGTCTGCTTATTCTGTCGCTGTGCTGTGTTTTCCGCGCAGGTCCAGCTCTTTAACGCGACAGCCTTACAGAGCTCGTTTAGCAGAATATCCGGTGTCGGCTTCGTTAGTTGTGGGCGAAAAATCAGCGTTGTTCGTGAATGAGATTTGCAGATTGATGCAGATCAAGAAAAAAATAAAGACTTTTGGTTCGAATGGAAATCGATCCCAGGACTGTTGAGCGACAAGCAGGTGTTCTATTACAGAGCCACGCCAATGGTTGAAGCTGTTCGGCAAAAAAAAAAGAAAAAAAACCCAGTACGAATGCCATGTAGTGGGATTATGTGTCCTAAACACAAGTAATGTTTCGTGGCACATGCGTAGAGTCACAACAGGCATCAAACCACGCGTATTGCGTAACAAGTTGCTTTTTAAAGGCCCTCGAATTAGAAAGCGCACAGTCATAATAATCATCATTATTAGCAACAGCATCAACAACATGCTCAGCAGCGCAGGTGCGTGCGTTGTGTTGCGGGCGCGTAGCGCTACTTCGTCAACTCGCAAGAGGAAGAAGTATGGCGCAGTGGGCACTTCCAAACATACTCGCAGCACGCACTCTAGGATAGTTTGAAAGGCTAATTTTACGTTCGCATACCTTCCTTTCCTCGCAGTAACGTTGAGGTGTCCACTGAGAACGAAAGCCAGGCCAGCATTAGAGACGGTAATGTGCGCGGGGTCCGATTACGCTATCACGTTCTACTCTTGCAGGCAAAGTTCACGTGTTCCACAAATTTTCGTACAGCACTTTCAAATGGAGTTTCTGGAGAAAAATAAAATAGATTGCCATGTGTATCTGGATTTCTTTACTTGTCACACATCAAACACGAATTCGGGGGCTGAATTCACAAAGCTTTCTCTTGCCTACGCAGTTTCTTAGCCAAGAATTCTCGTATCTCGAGGAAGTACGATAGCAATGGTACGAATTTAACTTACTCGTCACTTTTGAGGGCAAGGAGGCCACACGAAAGCCGGTGAAACGACAAGAACAGAAAGAATTGAGTGCCGATGATAGCAAGGCAACACGCAAAGCATCTAGCATCGAGAGTATACGATGATAGCCCATGCCTTTTCGCCGCATCTCAGCTTCCAGTTCCGGGCATCTGACACAGCGCTTATGCGCCGCCGCGTTGCAGCAGGCGTCCGCGGGCCCTGAACAAAGCCAAGCGCTCGCGTTTGACGAATGACCATATGTAGCCAAAATGAAGAAAAAAAGAAATCTTGTTGCTCGATGGCGTTAAGAAAGGATCCGTGCGCTATCTCTCCAGCTGGAGGTGACGCACCGCACCTATGAAAGCGCACATAAATTGATACATTGAAGGTTTGAAGATGCGACCCAAACGTCTCCCCCTTCGTGCACTGGTTTAGTTTTATTCACGATGCTGCCATGGCACTCAACTTATGAGGCATGTTCAAGCACGATAAAGTGGTGGCCATTAGGGTGCTTTTAACTAGACGTAAAAAGTTTAGGAGGTTGAAATGGCTTCAGCCAAGTTTATAGAGAGCCCGACGTTTCGGGACCGATTCGGTCCCTTCATCAGGGGGTGACTAGGTTGGTCGTGGAAGCATCTCCTCGTCCTGTTTCACCACGGCTCCGGGTTTCCCTTTCCCTCGCGTTTCGGAGGCCGTGAACGTACACTGAGGGCATTGTTTCTAGGGACCGAAACGTCGGGCTCTCTATAAACTTGGCTGGAGCCATTTCAACCTCTAAAATATTCCACCCAGCCAGAATGATTTCTGTCGAAATGTTTACACTCACGTAAAAAGTTGCATTTCCTACGAAGATCTTAGTACAAGACATAGGAGCGGCTTTCGAGCCTACGTAGAAACTGCTCAGCAATATAAAGCAGCAGCAAGAGAGCTGTATCATGAGCGTATATTATCGCAGGTTCAAATCATTGCAGCATTTTGATAGGGCCGGAATGCGAGAAGATTCATACGCTTAGATATGGGAACACGTAAAACGAGAAAGTTTCGACGGACGGTTTCTACGTGCGTATACTCTTTAGGAAACAATGCGCTGCAGGTCACTTCGTCTTTGCAGCGTTTGCATGAGCAAACGAATTAAACAGGCAGCGTTAACGTGTCTCGTCCTCAGCCAGTCAGTCAACAAACTTTAATAGGGTCCAAAGGAACTACAAACTCGTAGTTGCGGGCCACGCCCACGTTGGGACCGGAAGACCATGGTCCTCCGCCCGTTCGCGGGCCCTTTGGACAGCCCTTAGCTGTTCTAGAAGCGAAGGTTGGGCTAGTTGGTGGTTCATGCTTGGGATCCTTGGGATCGCCACTTCTGAGGGCTTCCTTCCAGTACTCTTGTTTATTGAAAGGCGCATTTCGTAACTCAGAACATTGTCAGAGCATGTGTTATAACGAGCAATACTCTGCATTGCACTCAGGGCAGCGTGCGTCGATGTCCGGAGCAAAGTGGCTAAATTTACCTCTCGACGGAAAAGATACCGTCTGTAACATTCTAAACGTAGAAGATTGGGGTCTAGTGAGCTTAGGGTGTGGGAGCGGGAATTTCCTGCGGCCAAGCTGATAGTGTTTAATATTTCATGAAAAGAGAGTAATGAAGTGACATAATCACACGTGCCTCGTGAATCGAAGCGCGCGTGCTGCACATTTAGCAGAGAGAAAAAAAAGACAGCGTTTGCGTGTATCTCACATGGTCTTTTTCGAAAGAG
>JALIZH010025583.1:0-29811 GCA_030522465.1 Rhipicephalus appendiculatus
ACGCCTGGGGCCCAGGAGGAGGCACAACGCATCGCGGAGGAGGAGGAAGCATGGATACCGTGATGGCGCACTTGTCATGCTGTGAGACGATGTTACGCTGGTAGAAACCAGCCTCCATCTTGATGAGCCAGATGGCTGGGCTTCTTGGCCAGAATTCGGGAAATTGCGGCGGTAACAGGATGCAATGCGCTGTGGTGTCATCGGGTTGTAGCGTCATGGTGATATAGGAAGGTCAGAGGTTTGTCGACTCGGTGTGAGTGTCCGGTGAAAGCTTCTGGAATGTTCCATCGTCCGGTGTCACCACTGTCGCGGAAAGTAGAGGTAGAATTATGCTGCTACATTGGAACACGAAAACCAACTGTTTTATTAGGCGGCCCGCGCGCGCCTCCTCGCGCCTACGTCGACTTCGTTGTCGTCGCTGCGTCGGCACGCCAGCACGCGACAACCCTACAAAGGCTTCAAGTAGGAAAGAGCGATATTAACGTATGTAATATGGTGTGGTCGAAGAGTAATATAACAACCAGTCGTCGCACAAAGCCAATTGTGTAACTAGTTGGGCCATGGAATGCATCCAACCCACTACAAAAGGCTCAGCCTTAATTCTTCACCGTCATCAGCGGAGAGGCTATAGGCCCATCTGTACCGACGTGGGAGCGGCCCGCTACGTGCTAATTCACGCCCCGACGGACCTAAATAAAGTTTTTCCATTCCATACCATACCATACCATACCATGCCATACCGTCAGCGACATCAACAAAGTGCACCTAATGCCTCAAAGGTGCGTCGCAGGTACCACACTTCTCCCAGAATGACGAATAAAGGCACATTGAATGCTTCGCTACTTCCCAAAAAATTATTCTTTATTGCGTAGTGGGTAGCTCAGAAGTGTACTTGAATTAATTGCCAAGGAAGCACATAACGCCTGCCATGATCTGTTTCCCCAGAACCTGAGTAAAGTTCTCTCTCCCTCTCTCTCATGTTAATACATGTAATACAGCATTGTAGGAGAGTAAGATAACGACTGCGCATCACCCAATAAGAATTACGTAATTTGTGGCTCGGCTAAAGCTTTCAACCCATTACAAATGGCTCAGCTCTACTTCATCGTTATCAGCCGCCGCATCAGCAAAGTGCACATAATGCTTTGCAGATGTGTGGCCGGTAGAATGACGAATAAAGACGTAATGGGTGTTTTCCTACTCGACCGAAATTATGACTTAAGGCATAGTGCAGGGTCTCAAACACGCGGCCCGCGGGGCGCATGCGGCCCGCCACCCTCTCGCTTGAGGCCCGCGGCCCGCACATGGCTGTGTTCGTCTCAAATTTTTGTTTCATTTTCATAATCAGCATGTACTACGTGCGCTACACAGGCATGATTAGTCTAAAGCATTGTTTTCGTAAGGCGCACAATGTGGTCACCATATGTTGAAGCGTAACCGTGAAACAGAAACGGTATTACGGTATTTCAAAATCGGCGTCCATCGGTATCGATGGTATCGGTATCGACATGTTGGATGGAATCCTGGCCCCAGATCTTGTCCAGAAATGACCCGTATATGAAATATGGCAAAAAGTTTTCTTTTCAATGGTAACGTTTGCTGACAATGTGTACGAACTACACCCCCCCCCTAGGCTCTTACCTTCTTCAATGACGCAGCCCTTGCGGGATTAAATGCTGTGGCTGCGGCCCTGTCTGAGATGAGTTTGAGATCCCTGGCGTAGTGGGCGCCTTGCAAGTGTACTTGTATCAGTAGCCCCAACGTAGTTTACAACGGTCGCTAGAAATGCAGCTCTTCCAGCTTTCGCTGTGGCTGTGTTGCACTCTCCGTGCAGGCCTGGCGTTTTTAGGGGCGAAGCTTCTTAGGGCGTGGGTCTGTCCCTCCTCTGTAGATTTTGTAGTAGTAGTAGTAGTAGTAGTAGTAGGTAGGTAGGTAGGTAGGTAGGTAGGTTGCCACGTGTAGTGGAATGTACCCACTCCACGTGATAAAGATGGCGATGACGCAGTATAGTGGAATGTACCCACTAGACATGATAACGATGAAGTATAAGCGCGTTCCCAGTATAGTGGAATGTACCCACTACACGTGATAACGATGAAGTATACGCGCGTTCCAGTATAGTGGATTGTACCCACTTCACGTGTAAACTATGACGATGACGCTGATGACCATGAAGTATAAGCGCGTTCCAGACCACACATTCTCTTTCTGCCATGGATGAAAACGATCAAGCTTCGCCCACTCATCATCATTCACTTCGTGGATATAGCGTGATTTTTTATGACCGACGCGCAGGTGGGCCCTATCGGTGCCTACGGGCGGCGTTGTGTAGGCACAGCGTCCGCCATGAGGCGCCGGCACGATGGGAGTTTAGCCTCAGGTTCGGTGGTACAACTGTTTGGAATACTGTTCCCGCTCATAATTAGGTTACCTCTTCTCTGCACTTCTTTAAACGTAAATTAAAAGTGGGATTATTAGAAGAGTTGATTTCTCTGTAATTTCTCTCTTTTCTGCTATTTTTTTCTTTTTTACAGCATGCTTTATAAACATCTTGTTCCAATTTTTGGACGTTACAAATGTCCTCGCTGATGTACTTTACTTTGCTTTTAGTCAAACCATTGCATGTTTAACGGTTACTAGTTCAGGAATTTAACTATCCTCTTTATCTATAGCCTTCTTCTAAGTAATCATGCTGAGAAACACTTTTGTGAGTGAAGTTCCTCATTTTGTGAACAAGTACTACTGACCGGGGCGACTTGGTACGTCATATTTTTGCACAGTTTTAGCGCAACTCAGAATGATGATGAAGGGAAGGGATATCAGCAAGGAACGAAAAAGATGGCCATTCTGTCTTTTCTTTTTCTTCCTTGCCAATGTCCCTTTCCTTCACGCTCACACTGAGTTGTGCTTCATTATATTGTTTTGTCTCGGGATTTTCTTTGTAAGTAACATTCTGTAGTGAATAATCGCTTCCTGGATGCGCCATCTTTGAACACTCCAGGCCAAGCTAGAGCGGGAGTGCCGAAGCCTGAAACTCTCAGGTCCGGGCCAGAAAAATGAGCTCGTGCAGGGCTCTAGTCTCGGATGTGTTGGTGCGATATGTTACAATGTGATAAAGCCCTAATGTTGTTTTGCTGTTTTGTTCTCGCATGCTAAAGCCATCTACATGCGCTTACGTACAGTGAGGTTCAGAGCGAAAAAGTTTCCTCACGTACAACGAAACCGAAGGAGGACTAAAATAAAAAACTACCTTAGTCAACTCCTTACAGCAGTAGCTTAGCCAGAATACACAAGGCTTAAAGTCAGGGGGTGCCCAGGGGGGGGCCCGGCCCCCCTTTCTATCTTTTAAGGAGGGGCTCGCCCCCCCCCCCCCCACCCCCTTGGCAGGTCAGCTGTAGCACTGCTGCACCCATTTGGCAAGCGCTAGTGTTGAATTTCCTGGCAGTAGTGCTATGTACGGAGAAATTATAACTGTAATATATTTATTTGCATAACATTCTTAAGCATTTGTTCAGTGCTAGAGACAGTTGGCTTTATATACATATATATAACGTCACCGCCCTACAAGGGCCCCCCTTCCAATGACGGGAGACTTTAAGCCCTGAGAATACAACAGCAGCGTAGCCAGTGAGGAGAAGGGTGGGGGGGGGTAAACAGGCGTTGAACCATGCTTTATGCATGGTCGTGAGGCGATTTGTATAATTGCGTGTAATAAACACGCAACCTAAAACATTTGGGGGTTTTTAACCCCCTGGCTTTGAACCCTGTTTTTGAACCCTGGCTACGCCCCTGCTTGCAGGTATGGTTTCCCTCAGTACGACGTAAATTGCACGCGCGGGCGAAGAATGAGGACACCTGGAATCTGGCCCCCTGGAGACGCGCGACCAAACGATACCCCTTACCGGATATGGTGGCGCCACCTAGCCAACGCATTTGCAAACGCTCCTTCCTTGCGCACCGCGAAATTCAAAAAAGAGCCATCGTATCCTCCCAATATTCATCCGAATGTCTACCCCGAACAAATCAGGTCCAAATGCTTATTTCTTCAATATTTAGCGTGTATTCGGAGTTACGTCAAGCTATTGTAGCCCTTGTCAAGATAATTGTAGTGTTCACATCGCGATATTGTTATTTAAGTAGTGCGGTAAGAACGACACGCCGGTGGTATGCAACAAGATTAGTGCCCTTTTCGTGCGTTATTCATGTCGTGCTCTTCTTTAACTAAGCAACCTCACCAACAAGCCCAGCTTTCAACCCTACTATGGTAGTAAACCAGTGGCGGCTTTGAGCTTATCACTTTAACCACACAGTCCTCCATATTTTGTTCTACTGACCCTACGCCATCTGTGGAGAAGCCAGATTTGTGTGTGTGTGTTTGTGTGTGTGTGTGTGTGTGTGTGTGTGCGTGCGTGCGTGCGTGCGTGCGTGTGTGTGTGTGTGTGTGTGTGTGTGTGTGTGTGTGTGTGTGCGTGCGTGTGTGTGTGTGTGTGTGTGTGTGTGTGTGTGTGTGTGTGTGTGTGTGTGTGTGTGTGTGTGTGTGTGTGTGTGTGTGTGTGTTTGTGTGCGCGCCTGTGTACATGCGTGTATATGTGGCGTTGTCTGTACAACAGAGCCAAATCCAGAAATTGAAACCACACGAAACTGGGCTAAAACAGCGAGCCGTAGTATCTTTGACGTTTAAATCAATTGTCATCAAAATGGGGCGATTTCTCCATCTAACTTGTACTCAAAAAGGCATTTCGAATAAAAAAACACGCAAATCTTTGGTCTGTTTGAGTGAAACTGAGCGAGATCTATTGGGCCAGCGATGCCTCAACAATCGTGACCAAAACAACTGATGCGGCCGCAACCAATCTGTTTCATGTGTGTCCTGGTTGCTTTCCTATCGTGCTTTCGTTCCCTAATTATTTTTTCTTGGGCAAGTTAATACATACTGGAAGGACATGATGTTGTAGGGCAAGACCCGAATATAAAAAGTAAGAGGCCGACTTTCCTGCTTCTTTTTTTTTGCCTTTTAGTGTTTCTTTTGGAGTTTTGGGGTACATCATCATGTTCTCATTTCGCTCCAAGGATGTATGTTAAATGCGAAGCATTTCTTGGCGTACTTCGGTTACATTGAGCGTATCTATCTATCTATCTATCTATCTATCTATCTATCTATCTATCTATCTATCTATCTATCTATCTATCTATCTATCTATCTATCTATCTATCTATCTATCTATCTATCTATCTATCTATCTATCTATCTATCTAGCCGCCTACGACTTTATGCTCTCCTGGCCATATCGTGTTAATGGGATTTATACCAAATTTGGTATGGCATAACATGACTGTATGACGAACATAAATGGCTGGTCATATCATGAAAATGATGACTAACTTGCCATGAAAAGTATGATTTACGTGCCATGCTCATGGCGCGCTCGCGGCCGTTTCGTTAGCTTGAGATACACCAAACTTGGTATTGAGTGACATGACTGTATGACGAACATAAATGACAAGTGGTAATATGGAAATCATGACTTGTCATGTGCGACATGACATGCATGCCACGCTCATGGCGCGCTCGCGGCCGTTTCGTTAGCTTGATATACACCAAATTTGGTATTGAGTGACATGAATGTATGACCAACATAAATGACCAGTGGTAATATGGAAATATGACTTGTCATGTGCGACATGACTTGTATGCCACGCCCATGGCACGCTCGCGGCCGTTTCGTTAGCTTGAGATACACCAAATTTGCTATTGAGTGACATGACTCTATGACGAACATAAATGACCAGTGGTAATATGGAAATCATGACTTGTCATGTGCGACATGACTTGCATATTACGCTCATGGCGCGTTCGCGGCCGTTTCGTTAGCTTCGTGATACACACAAAATTTGGTATTGAGTAACATGACTGTATGACCAACATAAATGACCAGTGGTAATATGGAAATCATGACTTGTCATGTTGGACATGACTTGTATGCAACGCTCATGGCGCTCGCGGCCGTTTCGTTAGCTTGAGATACACCAAACTTGGTATTGAGTGACATGACTATATGACCAACATAAATGACCAGTGGTAATATGGAAATCATGAATTGTCATGTGCGACATGACTTGCATGCCACGCTCATGGCGCGCCTGCGGCCGTTTCGTTAGCTTGATATACACCAAATTTGGTTTTGAATGACATGACAGTATACGAACATAAGTAGCAGGTGGTAACATGAAAATCTTGGCATGCATGTCATTTACAGCGCCATTTACATGCCACGCTCATGGTGCGCTTGCGTCCAGTTCGCTAGCTTGATATACACCAAAATCGGTATTGCGCGACGTGACTGTATGACGAACATAAATGACAGGTCCTAACATGTAAAACATGACATGCAAATTATGTAAAGCATGATTTGCTCCTTCCTGGCTGCTTCGCATTACATCGATTCCCACAGTGCGTGGGATCTGCCGGCTTTTTGATATAGAAAACAACTGAAAAGATATTGGGCACCGATCAATTCCTTGAAGAAGAAGCAGTCATCCGAAACGGCGCGAGCCAAGAAGAAGTACTGAAGCATTTTTGAAGGCCTTCAATAGATGCCAAGAATGCGGACACCCAGTCGAGAGTCCAAGAAAATTGGGGGGACACTTAAGCTTCGCCTTTAAGAGTTGAACGCGATAGCGATATCCTGTCCCAGTGCGTACTTCAATCACTTTAGTGCATACTGTGTAATGGTTAGCATGCTTTAAAGGGCCACTAAACCACCTCCGATATTTTTTGAAACATTTCAAGTAAACACGCGCATCGTGTGCAGAATGCCGTCACGGTCAACGATGCCACACGCGGCAGCGCTACAAAGCCGCGGGCGCGCCACAAATTCCAAAACACAATCCCGTCCTCCTTTCCGAGCCCTTCCGGCCTCCGCGTGACGTCAGGATGTGAATAGGTGACGTAGAGCGCGTCATGCGCGATTGGTCGTACAGGAACCTAAGACTTCCGGTAAGTCAGCAATCAGCTGGCCGCGCTCCTTGTTGTTGTTCATCGTGTTGCCCGTGCGGAGGTGTTCTGGCACGCCGTGTCACCGTACGGATCCATCATGTTGGCGATCCTTTGAAGGCTTGCGTGCAACACAGGGTCCATGCCTGCACGATTCGTATGCGATGCGACGTGCGGCGTCGGATGACCCGGCATGCGGAGTACGACGTTTCGAGACACATGGGGCGAACGAGCAATCAGCGGCAGGCTCCACCCACATACGGCGCCTCTGCATGCGCACTCGGAAGACTTCGTATCCTCGTAATGAAGCACAAAACAAACCACTTTGCACAGCTACGCTTCGTTCTATGAGAAAATAATGGAAAAAAAAATGGCCCCACCTCCCCGAAGGGGAATCGTGAGGAAATGCGAATGCATTTCGCGCGCGCTTCACTCCATTTATATATTGTGGTTGTGGTTCGAAGAAGGAAAAGGCGCCTAATTTCTGAAGCCCGGTCGGGTGCACGGCGCAGCGCCTTTTTTTTTTTTTGCTTTTTTAGGGGCGAAGCTCCTTGAGCCGTGGGTCGTGCGTCCCCGTTGTATGTAGCCACCTCTCGTTTAGTACTTGTATATGATGAATATATTTAGGGGCGAAGCTCCTTATGGCATTGCCTCGGCGGTCCTGGGTTGTCCATGCACTCTGAGTAGCCAGTAGGTACTGGATTTCGACCTCCAAGGTAGTGCCTGTGTGAGATGTCTCCTGTGCGTGATTAAACAATAAAAAAATTCACAACGTACATGTAAAATTAAAGTGAGCTGCGAGTCGCCATGACTCTCATCGACCCTTTAGTATAAATGCAACCGATCTCACGTCGTTGATGATGTACTGCGCAGAATTCGCGGAAGATTACCGGTTTACCGACGCACCTCCGAAGCTTCGCCCACTCATCATCATTCACTCCGTGGGTATGGTGTCGTCATCTCCAGTTCTCGTCTCGTTTCCGAGAGGGCGCCTGTCCTATAGACATGCGTACAATATGGCGGTTGGGTGAAGGTACGCTAGATGGCGTTGGCGGTGCAGCTGCTCTCCGACTGCGCGGACCGCCGTACGAGCAGTACGAGTGCGCTTGCCGTATCGTGCTGCTTGGCGGACCATGGACGACGACCGGTAGTTCAAGTTTGAATAAAATTTCACACACACTATCGCTTTGATTACTGCTGGGCGAAACCACTGAAGATTTCACGGTGTAACCATGATTGCTTCAGTCACCATAACTCTCATTGACCCTTTAGTATAAACGCGCCCGATCTCACGTTGGTGATGATGTACCGGGCAGAATTCACGGAAGATTCACGGTTTACCGATGAGCCTCCGCAGCTTCGCCCACTCATCATCATTCCCTCCGTGGATATGCTGTGTTTTTTTGTGTTTTTTTATCTTTTTTTATTTTTTTATATCTATATTTTTTTCATATATAGCTCCGCCGAGCTCCCGCGATGCGAGCGCCCCTCACGCGTCAGAGCGCGCTCCTCCTCTCCACTCACTCTCCGCTACTCCGCCCACACCACTGCTGCGGTTGCTAGGGGCGAGGATAAGCGCGCGCGCCCGCAGCTGTTGCTATGGGAGAGGGAGTGAGAGCGGAGAGAATACACCTGCCGCGGACAACGCCAACGCCGCACAACGCCAACGCCGCACAACGCCGGATGCCTGACATAGCCCGACTATGAAATGCATTCGCATTTAAAACGACGCCTTCGAGCACGACGAGCGCGTCGCAACAGCGGCAACAGACCCCCCGTCACTCACGACTCCGATAGGTAGGCCTAGCATGGCGACGCCGGCTGTCGCCTATGCCGTTCGCAATCAGAGGCGAGCTCGTCATAGAGCGCTAGTTTTTGACAACACGATTAAGCTTTGCACTCGTAGGTAATGCGTTAGCATACGCTATTAATATCCTCGACGTCATCGATGTGAAGAGCAAAGGGGGAAGCGAAGCGCGACGGCTCGCCGAGACGCCGGTGCCGCTGTGTTTACCTGCGAAACGGGCTTGCATCGCTGCTCGCGACCTCACTAGTGGTTTCGAAACGGGCGTTGTCTTGCAGAAATGGCACACTTGAAACATCACTTTATTCAATCCGGAAAATGTTTCACGTCACAAGTGAAATGTACTCGATATTTATCGCGCCACCGCGAGCTGCTATGTCGGCGAATGCTCCGAGGCTCGACTCCATCGACTCGCCTTGGCCACTGTAATCGGAGCGGCGACAGGGAGATGGCGCCACCAGCGGCACGTCTCCCGAGCTGTCATTGGTTGCGGCCATGCGACGGTCCGACGCGGCGACCAAAATATCTGCCCGGTTTGATGCACGCCGGGCATGCGGCGCGGCGGTCCGATGCGATGAAACGTCACGAAACGTCACCATGCGATGCCGCGCCGGACGCCGCATCGCATGGAAAATCGTACCATCTGTCTCGGCCTTTAGCCAACAAGCGCGCAGTCGACGGAGCAGACGGAGTGCGGAGTGGCGGCAACCGGAAGTAGAAGGTGTTTCGAGCAGCGCGTCGGCGGTGACGTATGCCACGCGAGATTGGAAGGGGCGCTCGCCGAGAGGGCAAACCGGCTTTGGGAGAGGATACCAACTACAGTGTACTACAATGGGGTAGTGCGCTCACTGAGTGGTGGAGCCACGGCCGGACTAGACTCCCTAGGAGCGGAGGAGGGAGTTTAGTCCGGCCGTGGCGGAGCTTGACGCACTTCATCGCCGCCGACAGGCGGCGCGGCTTGCAGCGTCACCTGAAACTTTCCGGCGGGTTGAAGGCGCGGGCATTGCGCGTTGCTGCTTTGCGCAATGCTTTGCGCTGCTGCTTTGCGCAAACCATAGCGCTGCTGTTTTGCGCGTAAGAAAAGTCGAAGTTACTGTGCGGATGCAACTTTTCTGTGGGTGTTGAAATAAATTACTGCCGTTGTGACTGATTTACGGAGGGTGGGTGATGTTTTGAGTGGCTATTGCATACATGAATGCGCCTCCACACAGCCGCTGCAGTAACAGGGCGTGTAGTTGGAAGCATTCAAGTTTTTTTTTTTTTTTACCTGCGGATCGGTACGATTTTCAATGCTATTTTGCCACTGTAGCGATCGTAGCGACTTCACTCCCGCCTTTCGAGCCCCACTGTGCCGAATAAAACAACGCCTCAAATTTTAATTCATTTTTTTTTCTCGCATATGAGCTGGTTTAATTGTTACTAACCTACTTAATGCTTTTTTTTTTTTCGGGAATCATTCATGGGTGGAATCACTTGGCTTTGCGATAAATTTATCCGCATCGTAATCTTTACAAACTTTTTATTTGCAGACGTAGATCATACAAGGTTACCAAAACTGGTTGGGCTCGTAGGCGAATATTGTCACGTGGTCCTGACGTTGACGAAGGCAGTAGGCAGTAGTCCAAGATGAAACTCTTTATTTGGGCCGAACTTGTGACCGGTAAACGGAAAGTAAGAATAGAGCAATACACACTGGCACTGATAGCGGCGAACAGAGCGTCGGCCGTCGATCAACTGAACTTCGTTGGAACGCGCCGGCTTTTATAAATCACGCGTCGAACATTCTAGCCTTATCACTAGTCGTCGCGCGCAAGCTCTGGAATAATCTAGAGTGTTAGCGTCTTGCGTGCAATTTTAACAAAATGATCTACTACAACCCAGAAGCTTCTGGAATACTAAGGCGCGGTCTGCGCCGTGTACTGCTGATAGTCTTAGTGGGCGGAAACCGAATACAGTAAAAGAAACGCGCGTGGCAATGCCCCCCCCTCTGAAAAGGCGTCGTCCCGATGCTTAGAACAGAACACATGGAAAAAAAAAATACATGCAACAATAAATAACGACAATAAATCAAGAAAGTTCAACAAACAATACGCACAAGAAAAAAAAGAGCAATGAAAAAAAAAAGAAAAAGTACAGTCCTCAGGTTCACTACCGCGCGTAAAACGGCTTGAGGCGCACGACATCGGCGACTTCAGGTCGCGCACGGCGCCGTTGAGAGTTCGAAATGCCGTCGGGGACAACCTCGTAGTCGAGTGTGCCGAGACGTCGAAGCACCCTATACGGTCCGAAGTATCGTCGTAGAAGTTTTTCACTAAGTCCACGTCGTCGTATCGGGGTCCACACCCAAACGCGGTCGCCGGGCTGGTATTCCACGAAGCGTCGTCGAAGATTGTAGCGGCGGCTGTCAGTCGTCTGCTGATTCTTGATCCGCAGGCGGGCGAGCTGTCGTGCTTCTTCAGCGCGCTGTAGGTAGGCGGTCACGTCGATGTTTTCCTCGTCCGTCACGTTTCGTAACATGGCGTCGAGCGTCGTTGCCGGGCTCCGTCCGTAGACCAACTTGTATGGCGTCATCTGCGTCGTTTCTTGCACGGCCGTGTTGTATGCGAAGGTCACGTACGGAAGGATGGCGTCCCACGTATTCTGTTCGACGTCGACGTACATGGCCAGCATGTCGGCGATGGTCTTATTTAGACGCTCGGTCAGGCCGTTGGTCTGTGGATGGTACGCAGTGGTCCGGCGGTGGCTTGTGTGGCTGTATCCCAGGATCGCCTGGGTTAGGTCAGCCGTAAACGCCGTACCTCTGTCGGTGATGAGAACCTCTGGGGCGCCGTGTCGAAGGACGATGTTCTCAACGAAGAACTTGGCTACCTCGGCGGCACTGCCTTTGGGCAGGGCTTTTGTTTCGGCGTAGCGGGTGAGGTAGTCGGTGGCTACGACGATCCATTTATTTCCGCAAGTCGACGCTGGGAACGGCCCCAGGAGGTCCATCCCGATCTGCTGGAACGGTCGCCGAGGAGGCTCGATCGGCTGAAGGAAGCCTGCTGGTCTTGTTGGCGGTGTCTTCCGTCGCTGACAGTCTCTGCACGTCCTTACGTAGCGAGCGACGTCGGCGGCAAGGCGCGGCCAGTAGTACTTTTCCTGTACTCTGGCGAGCGTGTGGGAAAGTCCGAGGTGTCCAGCCGTCGGGTCGTCGTGTAGAGCCTGCAGGATTTCTGGTCGCAATGCTGAAGGCACTACGAGGAGGTAGTTTGCTCGAAGTGGAGAGAAATTCTTCTTTATGAGAACGCCGTTTCGCAAGAAAAACGACGCGAGTCCTCGCTTGAATGCCTTTGGAACAATGGCGGTTTTGCCTTCGAGGTACTCCACAAGGCCTCTGAGTTCCGGGTCGGCTCGCTGTCATTCGGCGAAGTCATCGGCACTTATGGTTCCCAAGAAGAAGTCATCCTCCTGGTCATCCTGCGGCGGCGGGTCGACGGGGGGCGCGAGACAAGCAGTCGGCGTCAGAGTGTTTTCGTCCGGACTTGTAAACGACGGTAACGTCGAATTCCTGAAGTCTCAGACTCCATCTTGCGAGACGACCTGAAGGGTCCTTCAGGTTAGCTAGCCAACACAAGGCGTGATGGTCGCTCACAACTTTGAAGGGCCTGCCGTAGAGGTAGGGCCGAAACTTTGACGTTGCCCAGATGATGGCAAGGCACTCCTTTTCTGTTGTGGAGTAGTTCGCTTCTGCCTTGGATAGCGACCGGCTAGCATAACTGATAACCCTTTCCACGCCGGCAGTTCTCTGGACAAGAACGGCGCCTGAGTCCTACGCTGCTTGCGTCGGTGTGGATTTCCGTGTCGGCGTGTTTGTCGAAATGCGCAAGTATTGGAGGCGTCTGCAGGCGTCGTTTCAATTCTTGAAATGCTTCGACTTGCGCCGCTCCCCACTTGAATTCCACGTCGTTTTTCGTGAGCTGAGTTAGTGGCTCGGCGATGCGTGAAAATTCCTTGACGAGGCGTCTATAATAGGCGCACAAGCCGAGGAATCGGCGTACGGCTTTCTTGTCGGTGGGCGGCGGGAAGGCAGCGATGGCAGCGGTTTTCCGTGGGTCGGGGCGAACTCCAGACTTGCTGATGACTTCACCCAAGAACAGAAGTTCCTCGTATGCGAAGCGGCACTTTTCTGGCTTCAGGGAGAGTCCGGAGGCCTTGATTGCTTGAAGTACAGCTTGAAGGCGCCGGAGATGTTCGTCGAAGTTTGATGAAAACACAACGACGTCGTCCAAGTACACAAGGCAGGTCTGCCACTTCAAGCCGGCCAGTATAGGTGTCCATAACACGTTGGAACGTCGCAGGTGCCGAGCAAAGACCGAAGGGACATGACCTTGAACTCGAAGAGGCCGTCTGGTGTGATAAAGGCAGTCTTCTCTCGGTCTCTCTCGTCGACCTCGATTTGCCAATAGCCGGTCTTGAGTTCCATCGACGAAAAGTACTGCGCGCTGTGGAGTCGATCCAGGGCGTCGTCTGTACGTGGGAGAGGATATACGTCCTTCTTCTTGATCTTGTTCAGGCGGCGATAATCGACGCAGAAACGCAGGGTTCGTCCTTCTTCTTCACTAACACCACGGGTGACGCCCAAGGACTCTTGGAAGGCTGGATGATGTCGTCGCGTAGCATTTCCGTCGACTTGTTGCTTTACGGCCTCGCGTTCTGGGGTTGAAACTCGGTACGGGCTCTGGCGGAGTGGCCGCGCATTTTCCTCTGTTATGACGCGGTGTTTCGCGATTGGGGTCTGTCGAATTCTTGACGACGACGAGAAGCAGTCCTTGAATTGTAAGAGCAGACTTTTGAGCTGGTCTTGCTTGTGCTTCGGGAGGCTCGGGTTGACGTCGGAAATCTGTGTGGGGATGCCGATTCATCGAAGCAGGTTCGGTAGCATCGGAGAGGGCGAAAGCATCGCTGGTGTCCACGAACTTCTCGATGTAGGCGACCGTCGTACCAATGTTAAGGTGCCTATATTCGTGGCTGAAGTTTGTCAGCAGTACCTTTGCTTTGCCATCACGCAACTCGGCGATGCCTCTTGCGACGCAAATCTGGCGGTTCACGAGCAGGTGCTGATCGCCCTCGATGTCGCCTTCGAAGTCTGCGGGTTCCTCGGTGCCGACGGAAATGATGACGCTGGAGAAAGGCGGAACGGTGACCTGCTCTTCTATAAGATTTAAAGCATGGGTCGCTGGCGTCGTGTGGGCCGGCAGTGCGTTTTCTGAGGTTAGGGTTATTGATTCAGACCTCAGGTCGATCACGGCGCCATGTTGACTTAGGAAGTCCATCCCAAGTAACACATCCCTGGAGCACTGTTGCAGGATTACAAAGCTCGCAGGGTAAGTCCGATTATTGATAGTGACTCTTGCTGTACAGACCCCAGCGGGTCTTATTAAATGGCCTCCAGCGGTACGAATTTCGGCGCCTTCCCACGCAGTCTTAACTTTCCTCAACTTCACGGCGAACGGCCCACTGACGACGGAATAGTCGGCCCCAGTATCGACGAGAGCGGTGACGTTGTGGCCGTCGATAAGGATGTCCAGGTCGCTAGTTCGTCGTCTTGCGTTACGGTTTGGTCGCGGCGTCGGATCACGGCTTCGTCGGCTTGTTCCGCTGCTTCGACGTGGTGTCGTCAGGTCTTCCTCCGGTGGCGAACTTGCGTCGTCTGGGCTCCGATCGGCTTTCGGCGTGCTCTTAAAACTCTGTCGAGGCGTCGTCGTCGGCGGCGGAGGATCTTCGGTAGTTCGTCGTACAGCAACCGCACCTCCATCGGTTGCTGCCCTTAGTTTCCCGGGTACGGGCTAGGTGACCGGCCCCAGTTTGGGCCAGTGTACTGCCGGCGGTGCGGTGACATGTAGCGGCCGGGCGACGGTGAGCGGGAAGGTCGTCGGGGCGTCCACTGAGCTCCTGCGAGGTAGTCGGCGATGTCTTGCGGTCGTTCACCCCGCTGTGGACGAGGCGCGTCGACGGCGAAACCGCGTAGGCCCATCTGTCGGTACTGGCAGCGGCGGTATGTGTGACCAGCTTCGCCGCAATGGTAGCAGAGTGGGCGGTGGTCGGGGGGCGCGCCAAACGTCGGTCTTCCTCGGAGCGTTGCGCTGGCCGGCAGGTGGGCGGTATGGCGTCGATGGCGGTGGCGGCGGTGTCAGGCGACGATAAAGTGGCGATGGGCCTTGGCGTGGGCTTGGAGGAGGAGCGTGACGGCGGGCTGCAGCAGCATAGCTCATGGCTTGCAGCTGCGGCTCTCGAAGCTCAGGAACGCCCAGTGATTGCTGGATCTCTTGTCGTACTACGTCAGCGATGGGATCCACTTGGGGCTGCGCTGAAGGCAGAAATTTTCGCAGCTCCTCTTGCACGATCGTTCGGATCGTCTCACGCAGGTCGGCGGTTCCTAGCACTTGGGCGTCCGTGTATCTTGTAGCCGACAGGCTGTGGTTGTATTGTCGTGTACGCATCTCGAGCGTTTTCTCCATGGTCGAGGCTTCAGATGCGAATTCGGCTACCGTCTTCGGCGGGTTCCTGATAAATCCGGCGAAGAGTTCTTGCTTCACACCCCTCATAAGGAAGCTCACTTTCTTCTCTTCGGTCATGTTGGGGTCGGCGTGGCGAAATGAGCGGGTCATCTCCTCCGTGTAGATCGCAATATTTTCGTTAGGAAGCTGCACACGTGTCTCCAGGATAGTTGCAGCACGTTCCTTGCGGACGACGCTCGTGAAGGTGCCTAGGAACGTCGTCTGAAAGATATCCCAGGTTTGTAGCGCCGATTCTCTGTTCTCGAACCACGTCCTCGCTGCGTCTTCTAGGTAGAAGTAGACGTGGCGGACTTTTTCTTCGGTGTCCCAGCTGTTGAAGGCAGCGACTCGTTCGTAGGTCTCCAGCCAGCTTTCTGGGTCTTCAAGTGATGATCCCCGGAAAGTCGGTGGCTCCTTGGGCTGCCGGAGAAGGATTGGCGTGGGCTGCGTGGTGTCGGTCATCGTCTCTGTAGTCGATGTCGGGATTTGTGGGTGCCTGGTTTTTTCGGGAAGCAGCCCGTACTCTGCCTCTAGTCCTTTCTGCCTACGGCTAGTCCGCTGCTGCACGGGGGCTTCGGTGTCTTCTTCGCGCTGTGGGCTTGGTTCCTGGCTTCTCGTGGGCATCCGGAACACGAAGGAACCAGCACCTCCACCAGATATCACGTGGTCGTGACGTTGACGAAGGCAGTAGGCAGTAGTCCAAGACGAAACTCTTTATTTGGGCCGAACTTGTGGCCGGTAAACGGAAAGTAAGAATAGAGCAATACACACTGGCACTGATAGCGGCGAACAGAGCGTCGGCCGTCGATCAACTGAACTTCGTTGGAACGCGCCGGCTTTTTATAAATCACGCGTCGAACATTCTAGCCTTATCACTAGTCGTCGCGCGCAAGCTCTGGAATAATCTCGAGTGTTAGCGTCTTGCGTGCAATTTCCTGTCCGCCTCGGTGGATCAGCGGCTAGGGTGCTCGGCTGCTGACCCGAAGGTCGCGGGTTCGACCCCGGCCGCCGCGGTCGCATTTCGATGGAGGCGAAATGGTAGAGGCCCGTGTACTGTGCGATGTCAGTGCACGTTAAAGAACACCAGATGGTCAAAATTTCCGGAGCCCTCCACTACGGCGTCTCTCATAATCATATCGTGGTTTTGGGACGTAAAACCCCACATATTATTGCGTGCAATTTTAACAAAATGATCTACTACAACCCAGAAGCTTCTGGAACACTAAGGCGCGGTCTGCGCCGAGTACTGCTGATAGTCTTAGTGGGCGGAAACAGAGTACAGTAAAAGAAACGCGCGTGGCAATACGGTACTAGTTGCAGATCCAATGAAAAAAATATCTATGCATAGTTATTATGAGTACATAACAAGCAATATACATCACGTGCGTACACATATTTTACTACACCGAAGAACTGCTCCATTTGTTCGGCAGCATGAATAAACAGGACACGAAGAAACACACGACAGCGTCACGCGCTGACAAATTGATTTTATTTGCACGAAACCCTGTCTATGTATGCGCAAATGCTTGCTATATCACAATATAGATTAACAATGCAGAAATGGATCGTGGTCAAACAATAAACAGATGCAACAAGCGTATGAACATCTGCTAATCAAGAACAAACATAAAAAGGACAACAAGGAATATTCATGGTAATTCAAAAGCCGATCAATAATCCGCATCTAAAGGCCAAAGACAGAAACATCGTCACTGTGCAACTCCGCAAAAAAAAAAAATCAATGCACGCAACACAAAAAGAATCTACGCAATGTGCACTAGAAATGCATATTGAGCATAAGCATAGAAACACAGAGCTAGGGTTATGATAGGAACGTACGCCGGCGATGCTTGCAGTCGACAGCCGACGAAAACTTGCGATCTAACAGGCACTAGAATATCCCAAAAGGAGCCCAATCCTTATGGGCCTTCCCCGCTTACTAATGACAGCTATTTCAGTCTCCCTTCTACTTCTCCTTTTCCTTTACATTTCTATGCAGCCCGTTTCATCCATCAGTAGTCTTGTGCTGAGGACTTGGTTCGATATAGTTCGATAGCGAAACAAACAGCCCCCAGCGTTTTTTTTTCTAAATACCCCCCCCCCCCCCCCGCGTTTCACCGAAGCACGAGTATGGCTTTGCAGTTGTTCAGTATACAAAGTTCACTGTACAGTATACTTTTGTCATCGCCTTCGTGCTTTCTTGCTTTTTTTTTTTTGTTATCGTACTTGACTCTGCAGCTGTTTTTTTTTTTGTCTTCAAACGCTGCCCCAGAAATTTTCTCTGCAGGTGCGCTGCATGCTCTGTGCGCTGCCACCGGAGGCTGTAAAAAGCGTGTCCTTCCCGTCCAGATGCTGCGGCGGGCCGTCTTTGAGACAGTTGGAATTTGCGGATAGACACAGATGCTGATCCTTCAGAAAAGCAAGTATACACATGAAGTGCAGCAAAGCGGCACTTGTGGTACCGACAAATTCCTTCAAACGAATCAATGGCGTGAACATGCGCTGCAGGGCACACACGAATTTGGAAACTGTAGCTTCAACTACTTGGATCTGCTTAAAAAAACAAGAATGAAATGCAAGACCCCCTGACCCCTTCTATTTTTTTTATCTTTCTTGTGCCATTCTGGTAGCCCTCTCCGCGCCTCCAACCCCGCGTTTGTTCATATTCCCCAAACTTCAGCGTAACCCGACCAAGGAGACGCGTGGACGCGCTTCGCACCTCGCACCCAGCAAGAGAAGTTTTCAGGAGAAACTGGCAGCAGCGCCCCTGGCGGGCGCCCAAGCTGTCGACGCGGAGAGGGCCGCGGCGGCGCGGCGGCGGGATGCGGAAGTGAGCCCACTGCCCCTATTCTAGTACACTGTAATACCGACGGAGGGTGGCGATGGAAAGAGCGAAATGAGCGATCGCCGCGTTTCGATGATCAAACGCGTATAACTCCGCTATTACTGTACCGTTTCGAAAAATTCTCATGGCTCCGTGTTCGTTGTACACTCGTGCACAACTTCCCCACCACAACTGAATCTAGACCTCTGGGTGGTTTAGGGTCTTTAAACCACGAATGCGCGGGAAATGCGGGAAATGTTTTCGAACTTGATACGCACCGACTACGTGGTCTTAAGGGAGTACGCGCAGTAACGTCTGTGCCTGTTGTAATGGTTAGACGGCTTTGAACCACAATGTCGTTATGATATTCACATCTTCTGACGCCCGATGGCAATGTATACTTGTACCACGCAATATTACTGCGATATTACATGTTGTATTGTGACGCCTGTATACAGGACGCGTGTGTTTGTAAAGCATGAAAGTTATTTTCACAGCATTTCCAAGCAGAGGAAGTTATTTTCAATGTAATCCCAAGCAGAAGCGTGGCTGTGTGGTAGAACACCTCCTTGCCATGCAGACGGCCTGGGTTCGACCCTCATTCGGACCTGGAAATATCTATTATTAATTTTATTTGCATCTTTTTCGATTTTTCGGCCACGGACTGGATGATGATTTTTCGTTCACAACAAACGACGCCGCCGCCGACGCCGGTATTTCTGCAAAACGAGCTCTTTAACGTTATCGCGTTGATAGTACGTCTTTTGACTAGAATGACCACACGCTCTGCAAGTCTAGTCATCACCATTACGCCCGCGGAAAAAAGGGCTGCACCGACAAGAATTGTGTTGCAAGAAATTATTGCTATATCGTTCATTCGCTGCAATTTTTTCTTCTTTTGCAAGCTAATTAAAGCCCAAATGAGATGTTCCACTCTGTAAGAACCAAATCTAAATTTTACTCCTGAATACCGAGAATAGTGAGCTATATAGATTTTAGCCGCAATGCAGATCTGAGGTTTTTAGGTGACAGTGGCGAAAAATTGTTAGAGCCGGCCCAACCATATTGTCGGTACGACAAAAAACAGCGTTTTTAACAGTTTGAAAAGTGGACTTGACTATTTTAGTAAAAACAAAAAAAAAACGACACATATATAGGCATGCAAATTTGAAAAAATTCGGGGTTGGCTTCAAATGCTCCCCTCCGCCTCCTGGCTCCGCCATTGACCAGTACCCATAAAAAGACCGGCAGATTGGCTCATTCAGGTGCCACAGTACTGACATAGTTGCAGAGAGAGAGAGAGAGGTATCGTGCTGCATCATTCATCGTATTCTTTGCTATCTTTCTCAAAAAGAAAGTACACATTGCGAGCAGAGATAAGGGCAGCCGGAGAGATCACAATCTAGAGTAAGGACACTGAGGTGCATAGGGAAAGCTTTTAAAATTACCAGCCACAGTTCTTTAAAGGGCCTAGAACGCTTGGATGGTGCTCTCTGGTCTGTTCTCAAGACACGTGCTTCTCCTCCTCGTTCGCGCAGTTGTCCCCTCATCGGCCGTAGAGATTCGTAACATGGCATACCGCCAACTGCTCATGCAATCCCACACCACGTGTAAGACCTGACTGATTACGCATTAACATCATGTATCAAAGTCTGTCCGAATCCGAGCGATTGCACTCGATAACGAAATGAAGCATAGTTGCAAAGTCCGTCTTTTTTTTTAAAGGAAGGTAAACGAAAGAAAGCTAGACACATTACGACGCTGAAAGCTGCTGCTTTTCAGGTATTGGCAGCATAACAAAAAATTCAATGAACAAGTAATGTCACATGTTCAAAAGAAGACGAGTACGACGAGCCATGAGACCCTGATATCGTCCAAGATTTCCTTGGTAGAGTGAAATAGATGACATGGTAGTAATAATGACGTGATCTGTGAAAGCTACTATGAATTTTCAAGCTATTTACATCAAATCAAACAGCCTTTAATGATTGCAGACATGGGAAGCTCCTAATCGATTGCGATAACCCCAAGTGCAAGATAAAATAATTTCAAAAGCGTGAATGTGCAGACCATCGAAACATAAGTCATGACATGGCGATGTATGGTAAAACTGCTGGTTAAGATGAAAGTCGGTGGCCCTCTATCGGAAGGCTTTCTTTTTGCGCTTTTCCCATTGTGTTTTTATTCATTGTTCGGGTTTGACGGAGAGATAGACGGAATGCCTTAATGAAATGAATAGAGCGAGCTCCCTTTTAACAGCTCCTCCATAAGATGAATTGTAGCTCACCTATGGAAGAGGTGGAAGCTAAGAGTTCATTGTAGATAAGCCATGCTTTTATATATATATCATTTTTATATATCATTTTTATACAAAGCACACTGGAAGGAGGATGATATATACAGATGGGTCCTGCAATGATGGCTCCTGCAAACCCCTCTGCGGGTTTTATACCAGAACTCGAAGAGAAGCGAGTGTAAAATTATTACTTAAGTCTTCATGAAGAACGTCCGGATTTAGTGGCTATTTCTGAAGCAGTTAATTTTATCTCCGAAATTTCTGAGAGAGGATATGGGATAATATTTACGGATAACAAACCCGCCCCTCAGATAACCACGGATGCGAGTTCACCTCCCGAAAATGGTGAAATAGCCCAAGGTATCGAAAATGGTAAAATAGCCCAATGTATCGCAAAAAACTGCGGAATATACCTCAGCGCTGAGTAACAACATCGTATTTCAATAATAACCATCCACATTGGGATAAATGACAGTGAAGAGGCAGGCGAACTCGTTAAAAAAAAGCCTTGAATGGGTGGGATTTCGCCATCACCATGTCTAGGGCGGGTTTTCAAAACATCAAAATGCAAGGAACTAGCCACTACTCTATGGAGATGTGATTTCTTAGCACTAAATCAAAGCACTCACTGCTTTCTGAAACGCTTTGATGCAGCGCAAAACGACACGCGCACCCGAGAAGGCACATGTGGACACTACTAGCAACATGTTTATTTTCAAAATCAGACCACTTATAAACCACGACCACCAGGCAGACAGTTCAGCACGTGGGATCCAGGTGCGTAGGCAGAATTTTTTTTCGGGGAGGGCACCACCCTATAATGGAGTGGGGGCCTAGCAGACAAATGTGGTCGAGTGTCCTTATGGCCGCTATATGCCATGGCAAGAAAAAATCTCGCATTTCCACGAAGTGAATCATGACGAGTGGGCGAAGCACTGGAGATCGTTCTTACCGTAAATCACCCGTGACATTGCCCACTCGCGCATGTAAATGAGCGACAACGGGTGTGTACAGTATATACAATGTGTTTTTGCTGTTGAGCCGCCGCGTCCTCAACTCCGGGGTAGAAGCTTGTCGGCGTTGCCGTTTCACCGCTGCTTCCCGAGGTCTCGCCTTCCGGGGTAGCTTGCTGTCTGCGTAGACGCGGAGCCGCCGCTTTCCACGTCCTCAACTCCGGGGCAGCAGCTTGTTGTCGGCGTTGCCATTTTGCCTTTCGCGGGTGAGACAAGGTTCACGATCGTTTTCATCCATGGCAGAAAGAGAATGTGTGGTCTGGAACGCGCTTATTCTTCATCGTCATCAGCGTCATCGTCATCGTTATGACGTATAGTGAGTACATTCCATGTGCTGTGCCGTGATGGCAGAAAGAGAATGTGTGGTCTGGAAAGCTCTTTTTTTATCGTCATCAGCGTCATCGTCAACGTCATGGCGTATAATGGTTACATTGTATGTGCAGTGCCGTGATGGCAGCGTCATCGTCATCGCACTAGCGTGTCTACAGCGGACAATGGGGGGGACGGAGGGACAAGCCTCGTTCATAAGATGCTTCGCATCTAAAAAATTCTAGGGAGGGGGGGGGGGGGGCATGGGCTCGGTGTGTTATTTTCTGGCTACGCCACTTGTGGGATCACTCAGATATATTCGCGACAATGTCACTCTACCTAAATGGCATCGTAACAAATTATGCCGTGTATCACCGCTTATGCAGGAAGCCCACCTCTTTAGGTGACAATTCTACTCATGGCTTACTAGTACACAAGTCACCAAGTGCGTCGGTAAGTTCGGCTTCCACCATCAGACGAGTGATCTCATCCTTATGTCGACCAACAATGACTGTGTTGTGGAAAAAAGCCGGCAACTACAGGCATGAACGTGAAGAGCGAAGAAACGCTTCACGTGGCAGTTTATTCGACTTGTATAGTTGTGCTCTCTCACTCGTTCACTCACGCACCGGCTGGTTTGGCCGTCATATTGTTTCCCACACGAGAACCGAACACGATAAATAACACACGACTTACACTCAACAAATTTGTGCGTATGCCTTTTAGTGCACACAACTTTACCACCTCGAGATGGATTGGTCTTGGCACACAATTTACCGACTTTATGAGGCACTGAAAAGACCACCCTAATATTGTCGCGAATCGCCCCCTCCTTGAGATTAAGTGACAGCCGGTAAACATGTGGAATTACTGCCTTGCGTCTCGTTTCTGCCGTTATGTGGTCATGAGCGTTAGGCTGGCTAGCACTTCCGCGAATTATTCGTCAGGTGGACACATGACTTGTTCAATGCGTTGCTGGTCTCTTGGTTGGTTTGGAATGATTCGAACGAAATGGGAGTAAAGCTTTCTGAGCACATGGGTCATAGCACAAGCAGAGCTGGTTGTCAAAACAAACAAGTCTTAAATCTAACATTGAATTCGTGACAGTTGAGTGGCCGAGCGACGGATGTATTAGGGAGCGACGGACGTATTAGGACGGATGTATTAGGCCTCTGCGGACAAAGAAGTCGGGAGTGTCCCCGCCCAGACAACCGAAGCGAGGCGTCCGATCGCCTTTGCGGCTTAAAGGGGTCATGACACCCAATATTCGATCATACGCTGTGTTATGTGGGTTAATCCTTCAGCATTCACAATTAAGCCGGCGAAATTTTAGCGCATTTCGTCGAGCAGTTAATTTATGATTAAAGTTATCAAATAATAATGTTACAGGGACAATATATATCTCTACACACCATGGTAGCTCGGCGTCTATGTCGTCCACTGTACAGCGCGAGGTCCGCGTTTGGGTCCCGACAGCACCGGCAGCATTCCTACGCAAGTGAAGCGTAAGAACGCTCATGAGCCATGATTTGCGACGAGCTCCTAATAAGAGCTCCAAGTGGGCGAACTTATTCGGCGTTGCCTTCTGCGGCCTATTTAATAATCACACATTGATACGCATTCATATAACCGTATATTTAAATAAGATACAAAGTCCCTTGTGTTCGTAGACATGGGTAATGTGCCATCTAGTACAATTTATTGCAGAAAATTCGCAGGAAGTAACAAATACGGAGCCCTAAGAACCATTGAAACTCGGCTAATTACATGTTCTAAGCGGCAAACGCAGCAACATAAAATCTGCGAAGGGTGCTTTGCTCTGACACTCTTATTACGCAGTCGAGTCCCGCCCTTAATGGAGGCAAACTTGTACGGTGGCAATGCTTATCTGCCATTATTAACAGGTTCTGACAATCATTAAAATGCTCGCTGCACCTAGCAGTAGACAAGATCCTCATAGCCAGCAAATCAAGTGGACAAATAAAAAACAAGAATAGCGTACGCTAAACCAGCTAACGTGATGGCTGTTCGCGTAACTCTCTTCATTTGCTACAAGACGACGTATACAACAAGTCCTGGAATGATTAGATAGCAAAACTGTGACCCTCTTCATAATTCCAGGTAAGTAATGGGAGCCAAACTGCAACATTTACGTCGTTGCGATCAATATCTCAGAGTCCCCATCATTTGCAAGTTCCAGCCTTCCTGGTTACTACACAATTACCTACAATTAACACGGTTTCATTGCCATATCCTCTCAAATATAGCCGACCAGCATCTCAAGTTGTATGCACCCATCTTTCGGGGAGCCCCTTATTAACATCTTCCAGCTACCTGTTCTAACGCTCTCAGGCCCTTGCTACTATTGCAACATGGTGCGAAATTAGCTTCGTACATAATAAAGACAGCGGTACTCAGAAGAGCGCATTATAATGTAACACTTGCGCTCGTACTCGCTGTCTAGGACAGCCTCCAGGGATTTGTAAATAACATTCTACAACACCAACGTAATAGCTATTAATAGATCATGTCCAATGGCGCGCCACTTGCAACCTTTACCTTGAATTACCCGCAATTATCCATCCTTGCGTTAACTAGATCGGAGGAGGCTGCTTAACCCCCAGACACCTTAGTTTTGCACGACACTGTTTATAACTTTATTACTGCCGGCTCTACACACCCACGGATAACTTCAACGCCAAATTGCAGCCACTCACTCCCCCTGATCGCCTTGACTATTAATTTTACGCTAATGCACTGAATAATTACGACGTAGTTGAGAATCATCAAAAGCATGATTATCCTCAGCCTATTTTAAAGGCACTACTGGACGAGGGCTCCTCCCAATGATCTCCCACTTAACGTATACCCTGCATGGTGAATTCATTAAATAGTGCATAATGTAGTTATAGTGACACGACGTATTATGTCGTACGAGAAAGAAATAATTAAAACATGTCTGAGGGTCGCGCAACAAGGCAAAAATGAAGCGCATGCTGTTAAAAAAAAGTTGGTAAACAGTTAGGTAGTAGCAACATGCACTTACCAGCATAGAGCGTATTTTACTATACTCACGTCATCTCCTTACTAGCCAGCAGCTAGTAAAGCTTGTCAAGTATTGCAGTTTCTAAACGGGGAGGCTTTCTCGGTGATTTCAACTAGCTAACTGCTAATACACATATGTTGTCACATGCTTTGTAGATGTCATGCTATATTACGCCGTAATTGTGAGTCATGCAAAATATACAAAAACTTGAATTTTCTTCTTTATGTTGAAAGTACAATTTTGCGCTAGGCCATAGCAGACACACATGCAAATGGTAGGGCACAAGATACCACGTAGAAAACATCGATTATCCTTCTAAATTCTATGGCTGCTAACTGGTAAGATGTGTGCTATCTCAAAGAAGGGGTATAAATAGTCGTCAAGCAGCTGTTTGGATAAATGGCGCGTGCGTCGTAGCCATGATAGGGAGTACATGACCGGCCGTTTATGGAGGCTCCCTAAGCCTTGATATTCTGCTTGTGCGTGGGTATTTCCTCGCTTGTGGTCAGTTCATGCCTATATGTACAGTGAGGATGGAAAGAAACGCGAACATGGGGCATCTGCATTCTGTGCTGTTTCGCACTTATTCACAACCTGTTGTAGCCTGGATGGGAATTAATAGCCACCAGGGTCATCCATGATACAATCAAGAAGCATCTAGAATCATTTCATTGCCACCAAAGTCAGAGCTTGATGAAAACGGCGCATCACGCTGTTCGCGTTCCTTTCCATCTCCTCTGTGCGTTGGTGTGAAATGTATTTATCATGGTAAATACTTATGGTAATTAGCGGTTATTAATTGGTGTAACAGGAAAATTCCGTGTTGTAACAGGAAAATTCCGTGGTGTTACTAATTTTTTTTTCGTCTTGTGCATGCTATTGTAACAGAATAATGTGATACGGGAATGCACATGGCACATATAAACAAAATAGGCAAAAACCTCTAGCTCTAATTGTATTTCGCTAGTTTTAAAACGGCTACTATGTTGCTAATGTGGTTACCAACAAGTGAGTAAAAGCCTAACCATTCGAGTTAGTACTCACCATGATAGCAAATTTTACTAACCTGCATACTTACCAAGGGGCTAGTGCTTTCTTTGAGAAATAAATGATTAAACACAATATTAATGAGAACTAACAGACAATGTCTTGCTTAAGTTATTCGATTACGGAGATTAAAGTCCTCAAAAACTGTTTTCAGCTCAAAGCACGAAATTCAGTATCTGCGAAGATTTCTCAAAAAAAGGTTCCAGAGATTCGCAGACACCTTTGGAACTCATGTGCTGAGGAAAGAAGAAATCGACAGGCTTGCGCGGAAGGCGCAGCACAGTCACGGCGAAAGGTGGAAGAGCGGCCTTTCTAGAGCCTTTTTTAAACAGTCTTGGGGCAGCTACCACAAGCTCACTTCGATGGTACCCACTACGCCATATATCATCATAATATTTTTTAGTAGTGGGGAGGCGTCCACTATGCCATTATTCGTCACTCTTCGTCTAAGCATGGTACCTGCTACACACTTGTAAGGCACTGTGCACTTTTTTGATGCTGTGGCTGACGACGATGAAGAATTATGCCTGAGGCTTTTGTAATAGGTTGGAGCATTCAACAACCCACTCGTTACACAATTCGCATTGTATGACGCCTGGTTGTTACTTTACTGTTCTAAAACACTTTGTTACACATGTTAACGCGATTCCTTACCCGTCATGAAGCCTGCATAGGGTCAGTTTGCAACGGAATTTCAAGCACTGGCGTAGCTCAGTGGTAGAATGCTGGGCTGCAACGCAGATGGCCCGGGTTCGAATCTCATCCTATCCTCGGTATTTTTATTTAATTAGTTTAAAATGCGAAGCATTTCTTTGAGTACTGCAGACACTTTTAGCATTTCTATATATGTGTCTATCTGTCTGGGTGCTCTCGTGATCACCTCCTTAACTGAGGGTATACCACAATTAGTATGGGAGGGTAAGAAGGTTTGACAATTATGACTGTGTGGTCATGACATGAATAATGTGAAAATCCCGTCGCGTATGACGTCATACCCTTTCCTCCAGACACGTGTGGCACATACCCGTATACCACGGGCTACAGTATGCGGTAACGTGCCACTGATGTTTGACAGTTTACAGCTACCGAGGAATGGCGAGAACAGACATTGGTAATTTCCGACATCCGCCTTGCGAGTTCTGAAGGTATCCGCGGTCGTTGTTCTTAACTTCCTCCACTGATGCAAATTTAGGACGTCTTTGTGAACCTCTGCAGAAGGAACATAGCTGTCCAGCTCATCCCTTCATTTCTCTCGTTCTCGAACTTCGTGCCACTTTTTAATATCATTTAAAAACTCCTCATGGAGGGCTTCTTCTTGCAGTTTGCAGCAATATATGTTAAGCACGGTCCGCACCATGCTCTTTCTTTTTTTTCTTCATAGTAGTATAATTGTGTATGCCCTCCTAACGATGTTGCATCGGTAGAAGGTGGCCATTCGACTACGCGGGTATAGGGCTGGTAGAAGGTGGACGAAGCGATTTAGATATATTTTCTGGCTTCGTTCTAGTTCGGTAATAAAGGCGTGAATAAGCTGCTCGGCGCTTTATCATTGAATGCATATAGCTCGAGGTAAGAGAATATTACTCGGTACGGAGTTCGTAAACGTCGTTTTTTAAGCCAGATATTTCGTCAAGCGAATATACTTTGCCCCGTGCCTTGTTTACTGGACCTATGCTATTTGTGCACATTCCAACAATGTTACTGCAGTATCATGTAGCTCTCGCACTATATAGCGCAGGGGCCTCAAACGCGCGGCCCCGCTGGCTGCATACGGCCCGCGGACCTCTTGATAGCGGCCCGCAGCCCGCAAATGACTGCCTTTGTTTCATTTTTTAAAAAAATTTTCTTTATAAGTACATTCTTGAAGTACACAGGCATGACTGGTCTAAAGAATTTTTTTTTTGTGAGGCACACTGTGCGGTCACCACGTGTTGATACATAACCGTGAAACCGAACTCTCTATTTCAGCATCATCATCCAGATTTTAGTCATCTTGGAGATATGTATCGATATGTTGTTGGAATATTGCCGTCAAGTCCCCTTCGGAAATGACCCGTCTATGAGATATGGGAAAGCTCTTCTTTCAAATGAAAAGGCTAGCTGACATTTCGTGAAACCTAGCGCCACCCCCCCGCCCCCCTCATCCGGCTCTTACCTTCGTCACTGCCCTGGTTTTTGCAGGACTAAATTTTCGTGTATACGGACCGTTGTGAGTTTGAGACCCCTGATATAGAGGAACAAGACGACAGCTCGAACGTTAACTATGTGGGCACAAAAAAGCAGGCTCTGCATGTTCATCTTGCGTCACATGACCACTGAGAGCGATCACGGAGCCTTCGAAAATGAATGCGTCTTTAGGGGGATTCTGTGTGATGAGACTCCGCTCAGTTCTTTCATTTAAAGGGGCCATGACACGGTCACCCACCAAATTGTGGTTTTTAGCAAAAAATAGAAGTAGATGGTCTATTGTTCCTGTACATACGTGAACAACGAACCCTAAAAAATTATTTCATTTCAAAATGAACCCTAGAAGTCGCCGGCTATGAACCCGGCCCACCGCCGGCGACCGACATGTTGCCATGGCGTGTGTGACGTCATGTGCTTCACGGAGGGGCGCCATCGTCTTTTACCTGCGTCAGCCACCGAAAATGGTTCAATTCTTAACGCCAAGCTCAGGAAAGCTGAAATAGCTCTATTGTGAGCGCAGCTGACCATAAAACAATATCGTTGGCCGGAATACAGACGCTCGCAAAGCAAGCGGCTTGTTACGCCACGGCTCGTTAGTGCACCAGTGTTGTGAGACTCTCGGGCCGCTCGAGTGTTTATAAAAATATTCATTAAAAATTAGGTGCTCGACCAAATGCGCAGAAATTTCGCCAGCTTGTTTGTGAACATCCAAAGACTAAGCCGCGTAATACAGATTAGAGCTGTGCACGGGCCGAATTTCGGAGCCCGAGCCCGGCCCGGGCCCGCTGACTGCGTCGAAGGCCCGCCCGAGCCCGACGATAGAGGGCTGCGAGCCCGCCCGGCCCGGCCCGGGACGTACAAAAATAAAAGCCCGGGCCCGGCCCGGTCCGGGCCTGACATTGTGAAGGTTTGCTGCGGAGACAGGATGTCGTTTTCTGATATTGTGGCATTTTATGCAACATATCAAAGTGAAACATAACGATTACAAGTTATCGTGTAGAAATAAGCTGTCCAGTGATTCGGGCTTCAGTGAAGTGCGGCGCTCCTGCGTCACATAACCCGCCCAAATGAAAGTCCCTTCGCTGATCGCACTGGTAGCTGGAATTACCAATGTATTTTTCGGAAGCATAGCAAGCTTGGAATATTTAGACCGTTTGTTTTTGCAGAAGTTTAGTACCTCAGATGCAGGAGAGGGAATTATTCCGTTTAAAGATAATAACAGAGCTCATATTGTGTGACCTCACGCTCTCCCCTTGCGTTTCAAGTGGTTAAAGGAAGGAGAACCGAGAAAAATGGTGGGGGCGGTTGCGCAGAAGGCGCTACGCAGTGGAAAACAGTTCGGGCACAACCTCTATATCTTGGCTTGATTCGGGCTTTGCATCTGGCGCGGCACGACCGACAAAAAATAATGTAGCCCGAACCCGGCCCGGGCCCGAGATCAGGAGACGTCGGCCCGCCCGAACCCGGCCCGCGGGCCGGGCCGGGCTCGGGCTTTCGGCTACCCGAGGCCCGTGCACACCTCTAATACAGATTATCATTTTCATTTTTAAGGTAGTGAAATAGACGTTGCGCCAGCCATTGGCAAGTACATTAGCAGCGCTGTGTGTGTCGATCCCTTCTCTTCCTTTGTCTTCGTTTTCTGTGCGCTGTTTATCTTCAAATATGAATACGCACCAACTCGCCCAACTAGCTGTTTTATTAGCAAGTCTCACTGATTTGTATTTAGGTCTTGACATAGGTTGTTCTTGCTCC